>JAHIAM010000236.1:0-24608 GCA_021605205.1 Aegilops longissima
AGGATCTGTGGTACCATCGTATGATTCAATGTTTACGGGTTTGAAGCCCTCGGGGATTTGATGATCCATTACTTCATCTATGAAGCATAGTGGGTGTGTGGCGCCTTTGTATTGGGCTATATCACGACGCAGCTCAAATGAGCTTTGTCTATTGTGTTCGGCCCTGCCGGAGTTTCTGTATCCGGCGTGACGGTTATCATCACGTGTCATGGGGCGCCCACGCGATCCGTAGATCGATCTAGTATGTTTTGCCTTATCCTCCAATATATCTCGCAAGTCCGGCGCTGTAAGTGCATCTAGTGCCCCTTAGTGATTTTGGTGTATTGAAGACTTATAGGTTAAGGAACTAATGTGTTTGTGAGTGTACACAGGTCTATAGGTCTATGAGGAGTTTGATATTTACAGAGAAAGTCGACCCCTAAAAATTAAGTTCTTCAATTGAAGACTTTGATATTCTGAAGACTTTCTAAAGACTTTGAAAGTGAAGAAATTGGTGTGACCTTGAAGACTTGGTATTCATTTGAGGAACATGAAGCGTGAAGACTTTTGTTTTCGTAGTTTCATTTTCTCTTTCTTGAGTCATAGGAAACACCGTCTTTGTTAAAGGGGTCGAGGAAATACTAAGGAAAAATTTCCAGTGATGCTCAACTCAAAATCCTACACCTACCAATCCCTTGAGTGAAGCCTTTGAAATCTCATACAGATTCAGTCAATTTCTTTAGTGACAGAGAGCGAAGTTCTTACGGTCGTTGAGAATTTTCTCGATCGAGGAGTTAGGAATTCGCCGGTCTGAATTGCCTACACTGATGAGGAACATGATAGCCACGAGGAATTTGATGTTCAAATTTCCGACCGTTCTTTGTGCTCTTGCCACCTGTCCCAAAATATCTTATCCACCTAACGGTCATATCATTGAAGGGCATTTATGTCTTATCATGTCGGGCTGTTCCTAGGCTATAAATAGCGCCCCTATGTCACATCCCAGATAGACCATGCATTAGGTGTGCATCATGTTTAAATTTCATTTGAATTTGAAATGGGAAGGCAGAAACCCCAGAACACCCCCCTTAAAAGAACTAGGGTTTACTAAAATTTATTTCAATGAATCGAAATGCCCTTCAAAATGCTCATCCTCTTTGTTTGGGTTCGTAACCCATGTCAAAGGAGGTGCACCATTTTCTAGGTCACCTAAGGGTTCTAGATTTAATCCACAAGTTTTGAAATGAGCATTTCAAATTATGAAAAATATTTTAAATGTTCAAAATTGTCAAACTAAAATGTTTCATGTTGGGAATATTCCAACAAGTGACCAGGAGCATTTTGGTAATTTTTAAAATAGTTTTGGTATTTTTAAAAACCCCAACAGAATTACAGAAAATAGAAAAAGTTTAAAAAAGGAAAAGCTTACTGTCGCCCGCGACCGGCCCACCTGCCGGCCCAGCCCAAGAGCCGCAGTAACTGCTTAGCTCGGCTCGCCAGAGCAGCCTGGTCAATCCGGACGAGGCAGCTTGAGCCGCCACGCAGCTGGCCGCCGCCTGCTTCACCCCGCCGCCGCCGCCTGGACGGCCTCCACGTCGTCGCCCGACCCCAGGACACCCCATTCTCCCCCTGCTCCTCTCTCTCGCTCTCCCCAAACTGGCCGACGCCATCGCCGACGCCAGCCACCGTCGGACGCCGTGTTCCCCGCCATCCATGCTCCTCCCCACCATGTCCGGCAGCTCCGCCGCACCCCATTACCTCTAGCTAGCCAAGTTCCGCTCGCTCTAAGTGCCCCGGCCACTACACGCACCTCGACCGAGCTTGAAGCCGCGGAGATCCCCATCGCCGTCGCCGCCGCATCGACCGCCCGACCAGCGAGGCTCTCACGGGTTCACTGTGAGCCTGGCTACCCTCGTCCTCTCCGCTCTCTTCCTCTTGCACCACAGCAGGCGCGACGTCGATCACCGAACGCACGCCCCGGAGCTCGTCGGCGACGAGGATCCGGCCACCCAACAGCCACGCCACGCGTCCATCGACTCACCACGCCCCAGCAGGCCTAACTATGCACTTCGCGCCTCGCCGAACCTCTAGCAACAAACCCGACATCACCGAGCCTCCGCCGCCTCGACTTCGTCGCCGGTGCCAACTCCGCCACCTAACCCTAATCGACCCCACCAAACACCGGCTCATCCTCGGCTTCACGTAGATGCTCCAGCGCTCCATTTGGTGCCGGAAAGTGCAAAAGCACTTTGCTTCGCTTGCGCCCCGGCCTCGCGGCGGCTGAGCGCCGTGAGTTGACCACGTCCAGTGGGCCTGTTGATCGCTCGAGTCAATGACGGTGGGGCCCTCGGTTAAACTAATTAGGATTAGTTCTAATTAATTAAATTAGTTTAAACTAACCTCGACATGCGGG
This sequence comes from Aegilops longissima, assembly GCA_021605205.1. NCBI lineage: Eukaryota > Viridiplantae > Streptophyta > Magnoliopsida > Poales > Poaceae > Aegilops > Aegilops longissima. The sequence goes on from JAHIAM010000236.1 coordinate 2,393, forward strand.
TCCCACTGGTCAGTTTGACCTGGACGACCCGTTGACCCCTGACGTCACGCTGACCTCATCTTTGACGCATTAATTCAAATTCTGGAATTATTTTATATAATAAATTCAGAATATAAATCAAATTTCAAATGCTTATAACTTTTATTCTATAACTCCAAATGCAAAGATTTATATATGAAAAATTATCAGAAAAATACACTCTATCCATTGGTACAGGTTTCATGCATGTTAAAACAAGTTAACTATGCTGAATAACCAGATTAAGATATTGCACCATTAGGCCTAACTCAAATGAGCTATCATTTGAACCTTTGATTCAAATGAGTTCATCCCTGTTCCTTCAACTTGCATTAGGCCAACACACACCATATTGCCATGTCATAGCATGCATCATATTGTTGCATATTGTTTGTATGTTTATTTCGGTGTGTTTTCATGATAGGTTCTGCCTCAAGATAACCTCGATTACCCATCGAAGGCAGTTCTCTACCCAGTTCCATCGGGCAAGCAATTCATTGATCATTCCGATACAAACCCATGTTCTCGCTTCTCGCTCTCATACTGCATTAAGACAACGCGATTCAACTGTTGTGTGCTGCGGTAGTTGAACCCACTTCCTTTGCATGACTGTCATTGCCACATTAACTAGATGAAACCCACTAGTATGTGTAGGAGTTGATTGAGCCATGTTTGTGATTCCTACCATGCTATGCTTGCTATGCTTAGAGTTGTGTCAGGTCTGGCTCATCGGGATGATGAACTGGAGTGAAAGGTTGTGTTGGTTCGAGAGTGAAAGTGTTGAACACGATTTGGTAAAGGTATCGATGAGAGGCCATGTAGGAGTACATGGTGGGTTGTTTCATTGAAGCCGATCCTAAGAACTGAGATCTGTGTTTGTGATCCATGAACTAGCTACTACCACACATTGGGATCCTTAATTGACCCTCTCGGCTTCTTAACCACCCCTGTTCATAGTCCAGGAGTTGCAAGTAGTTTCTGGTGTTTGTAGCATGCTGGGGGCCGCACGCAACGCTGACCTTAGGGGTGGGTTGTGTTGCGGTAGGCACCGTGGCCCGGTGTACCGAGTGCCGTTTGGTATCTCGGGAACCCTGCACACATCGTTCTCGGGTTGTATGGAAACCTCGGCGGACTCCTGCGGATGGAACCCGAATAGGCGATAAACCTGGACTAGGGACTTGAGTGTTTAGGTAGGCTGTGGCCGACACCCACGTTGGGCTTCCGCTTGAAGGTTGTTTAGTACATGTCGTGTAAACGATTTATAAGTGGTGAGCGCGTGTGAAGAAGTATACCCTGCAGGTTAAATATGATCTATTGAATAGCCGTGTCCACGGAGAAGGACTTCGGGTTACCTATATCAGTTCATAGACAAGTAAATGGATACTACTAAAAGCCTCAAGATAAGTGTGAGTATCGTGGATGGCCCTCTCGGGGATGAGAGAGGATCCACGGTGGAGTATTGTGATGGTGATTAGTGGACTCGTATGCGACAAAATGCTTTACAAAGTGTGTCACGTGGGATAGCTTAGCCAAGAGTCAAAGCTGGCTTGCTGCAAATAACTCCACTTCCTTCCTTGAGAATGTGCATGTATGATAGGATTACGTGGTAAGACTTCTGAGTACTTTTGTACTCATGTTTGCTTAATCAATATTTTTCAGAGGACTATACTACCCCTCCGACGGATTCTATGTAGATGTTGACTTGACGTAGTAAGCTAGCCACCCGGTGGCGATCTAAGACTTGTGAAGGGCCATTGTAGATAGAAAGGCTCCAACAAGCTTTCTTTCTTTCTAGAGTCGTACTCGGACATAAGTTGCTTCGCATGTGCTTGTATGATTGTATGACTTGAGTGTTGGGTCATGTGACCCTACCTGTATGACTATGTTATGTATGGCTCCTCGAGCCACTTAAATAAAGTACTTGAGTTGTAGAGTTTTGTTGTGATGCCTTGTTGTATTTGCTCATATCGGGCATATTATGTATGATTGAAATGCTTGGTATGAGTGGGATCCGACAAACTAGTTGTTTATCCTTGGCAGCCTCTCATATGGGGAAATGTAGTCTCGTGCTTCGGCGATAGTAGTCCGCTACAGCCCGGTTCACGAGTCCTGCTAGCCCAAGCACTACTGCTTGGACACTTGGTGGCGGCATGTGATTCATTTCGTTCCTATGTCCGTCCCTTCGGGAAATGTCACGCGGTGATACTTGGAGTCCTGCCTAGCTCTGCTACAGCCGGGATACGGAGTCCTGTTAGCCGATGCTACAGCCCGAGTTCATACGTTGATGACCGACATGCTCGAAGTGTTTCATGTATGCCTGTCCCCATAGGTTAGTGCCGCTTTGGGTTCACGACTAGCCATGTCGGCCCGGTTCTTTGTCATGTGGATGCTAGCGACACTATCATATCGTGAGCCAAAAGACGCAAAGCGGTCCCGGCCATGGTAAGGCGACACCGTGGGAATACCGTCGTGAGGCGCAAAAGTGATATGAGGTGTTACCAGCTAGGTCGATGTGACTTGGAATCGGGGTCCTGACAGCGTTGGCATCAGAGCAGGGCTGCCTGTAGGTCCGCTAAGCCAAACTGGTCGAAGTTGAGTCTAGAAATGCTTTAGTTATATGTAGGGGAATTGATTGTGGGAGGGAACGTAAGGCTCTTTTACTTCTTTACCTTATGCCCTCTGATCTGAGTCATCCTCTTCTCATTCAACGTGGGTTTAGGACTAGGCTCTCTTCTCTCTATCAGGTTCACGTGTTACTAATCCGTAGTAACTTATAGGATTGTTGGTTACATCCTCAGTTCAGTGCTACTAAGTTTAGTACGCTATCATTTGAACCAGAACCTTGATATGATGTTGTTGAGTGGTTTTGCAAATCTGATTTTGAATGTCTCAACTCTGATTTTGAGCATTTACAGATGTTATGCTGCCCGATTTTCCCTAGAAATTCTAATGCCTTTGCCTTGTGGCTGTGCTTTCGGATGGCCACCCGTTCCCGAACCAAGTGGTTCGCCCTTGACCCGTTGCATTGATGTGTGCGGTCACACGGCCATGTTGGTTAGGGTGATGATTGAGGCTGGTTATCGATGGTATCCTGAATATACCGTCGAGGAGCAGTTTAGGATTTCAATCAAAGCCAATATCTATGCACGGTCCGGATTTATCCATCCTATCCCGGAGCTCTTGAGCCACTTCATTGTTCTTATGGGCTCGGAATCACTATTGGAATGTCTGTACAAGATGCGCCTATTCCATGATGACTATTATTCGAGCGGGACTGCCTTCTTTGAGCAACAACGATTTCCGCTATATGCGGCAGATCCTTCACGGGGCGCATGGCTACCTTGAGGTTTGTACAGCGATGCATCCCATGAGGACTCACTCCTCCGCACCACTCTTGAGTTCTTTGGAGGACAAGGACCGTGAGAACCGGGCCTTGCGTATGGAGCTGTTTAATGCCCGCTCGACCCTTGGGCTACTCGACTAGGTTTGCACTGCCGTGCAAGCGGATATATGGACATGAGAGACTTGTACCCGTGCGGGAGAGTCTGCCAGACTTCATGGAGTGGCGTGAGGTTGGAGGCATCACTCCTCCTCGTGGGCCTCGTCTGCCACCGTTTGTTGGTCCACGGCCACATCCGAGTCCTTATGGTCCACAGGCCCCACAGGATTGTCTGTTTCCGGACGATCATGTTCCACTTCCAGGGCTGGGTGGTGACTTCTATGAGGACTACTATGGAGCTGCCTGAGATAGTAGTAGCATTCCTAGTATGGTAATGGTTGTGTTTCCACCGTCCTGCGTGATTCGTGGAATACGACTTAGTGTGTATCATTCCGGAAGTGTAGAAAAATAATGTATAGGAGTTGGAATGCTTCCGATGAGATGTAACGCCTTCCCTTATAGTTGTACTCCGTCAGGCTTGTACTAAACTATGAATGGTGTGTATGACCGATGGTATATATATATATGGCAGTTTTATATTACCATGTCATACGGATGAACATCCTTGCATTCCATGCTGTCCATTACCTTCCGCACTTCCTTGTTAAATTCTGCCATCCTGGTTTAAACCTTTGCTTTGTCTCCCGGGATGGTCAACACTGAAATACTCCTGCTGCTCCAGAGCAGGAGAAGCGATGCAGCCAGAAATGTGAATCTGCGCAACCGCCATCCTTGGCTGAGGTGATGGAAGCGAGCGCAATAAGCTTGAAACCAACCGCTTATTGGAGCGGATTGAACAAAACACAGCACGCCAGCCAAGAAACGATGGGGTTTCACTTAATGATTTCGTCAAGCTATACCCTCCAAAGTTCAAATGTTCCGTCGAGCCCCTCGACGCAGATGATTGGCTCCGCAGTATCCACCACAAGCTGCGTTCCGCCAACGTGGCTGAGGCTGACAAGGTTACCTTTGCCGCCTATCATCTGGAAGGCCCTGCCAGTCTCTGGTGGGAAAACTATGAGGCTATGCGTCCGGCTGGACAAGTTACAACTTGGGATGAATTCAGTGCCGCCTTCCGCGAGCACCATATTCCAGAAGGTCTTATGGACCGCAAACGCGAGGAATTTTGCAGTTTCACCCAAGGCAGGCTGACAGTGGATGCCTACAGCCGTGAATTTGGGAGGTTAGCACGTTATGCTCCCGAAGAAGTTTCTACCGATGCTAAGAAGCAGGCGAGGTTCCGTAAGGGACTTAGCCCTGAGCTACGCCGAGATCTCCGTTTGCATGAGTGTACCTCTTTCCCGAAGCTAGTCAATAAGGCTATCAGCGCCGAGGATCAGGTGACTGATTTCGAGACTTCACGCAAGCACATCCGTGATACTGGATCGTCATCCGGCTCTGGATCCCAGAAGCGCCGGGTTTGGGTTCCAAATACTGCTCTACCACCCAGGTTCACCCCGAGGCCATCCTTCGAGGCGCCTCGCCCCAACCAGCCGTATTTTCCACCCAAGACTTATGGAGGTCCAACTGCTAGTGCTGCTCCACGTCCAAATGTGATCACTTGCTTCAAGTGTGGAGAGACGGGCCACTATATTCGAGAGTGTCCCCAGAACAACCCCAATCAAGCTGGAAAGTCTGTTGGCCGCGGCAAGCCAGCAGGAAAGGTTCCCTATGCCAAACCAGTTGCCACCGCTCGTGGCCATGTCAACTATGTCTCTGCTGAAGAAACTTATGAGGATCCCAACGTCGTCCTCGGTACGCTTCTTGTTAATTGCCATCCGGCAACTGTTCTATTTGATACTGGAGCATCTCATTCATTTATTTCTGAGAGCTATGCTCGATTGCACAACACCACATTCTGTGACATGCCTACCTCCATGGAAATCCAAACTCCTGGTTCTAGATGGCAAACCTCTAGAATAAGCCATGGGAATGAAATTCTTGTCGACAGATTAGTCTTCCTTGCATCTCTAATAGCTCTCAAGTCCTCGGACATAAACATCATCTTGGGTATGGACTGGATGTCAGCCCATTATGCTAAGATTGATTGCTCTACTAGAACTGTTCAACTTACCCATCCTTGGGCAAAAGCGTGGATGTTTTAACCCGAGTGTCTAAGCGACTTTACTCCTTAAATGCCAACCCTCTTCCGGACCTCGAAGATATTCCGGTAGTCCGTGATTTCCGGATGTCTTTCGGAGGAACTGCCGGTGTTCCACGACAGGGATGTCGAGTTAAATGATAGATCTTATTCCGGAACCGTCCCAATCTCTAGAAGACCCTATAAGATGGCACCCCTAGAACTAGCTGAACTTAAGAAACAACTCGATGAGTCCTTGCAAAAGGGTTTCATCCGTCCTAGTTCATCTCCATGGGCTTGCCCGTCCTCTTCGTCAAGAAGAAGGATGGTACGGATCGGATGGTTGTAGATTACCGACTGTCAATTTGGTCACTATCAAAAACAAGTATCCGCTCCCGGGATCAACGACACTGTATGATCAGCTCGCTGGATCCTCGATCTTTTCAAGATGGATTTGAGGTTGGGCTACCATCAAATCAAAATCAAAACGAGGACATTCCCAAAACGGCCTTTGTCACTCGTTATGGCCAATACGAGTACACCGTCATGTCCTTCGGTTTAACCAATGCTCCAGCCACTTTCTCTCGGTTAATGAACTCGATCTTCATGGAGTATTTGGATAAATTCGTCGTGGTATACCTCGATGATATACTCATCTACTCCAAGAATGAGGAAGAACATGCCGAACACCTAAGGCTAGTATTGATGAAACTTCGAGAGCACCGCCTTTATGCCAAATTCTCTAAGTGTGAATTCTGGTACCAGTGACCTATCTAGGACATGTAATCTCGGTAAGGGTATTGCTGTCAATCCCGAGCGAGTTCAAGCCGTCCTTGATTGGACTCCACCGAATCGGTCAGAAAGTTCGGAGTTTCCTCGGTTTAGCGACCTATTGCCGCTTCGCCGAGAATTTCTCTAAAGTTGCTAAACCTCTAACCGAACTCCTCAAGAAAGATAAGAAGTTGAATGGACGCCACAAAGGCGAGATCAGCTTTCGAACTGAAAAGACGCTCGACATCTGCTCCGTACTTGTTCCACCAGATTTCTCTAAGGACTTTATTATCTATTACGGCGCCTCGCGACAAGGACTAGGTTGCATACTCATGCAAGATCGTCATGTGATTGCCTACGCTTCTCGGCGATTCGTCCACATGAGGATAACTATCCCACACGATCTAGAGCTTGCAGCGATGGTTCATGCACTCAAAACCTGGCGACATTACCTTACGGGTAATCGTTATAAATCTACACCGATCACCAAAGTCTGAAATATATCTTCACCCAACCGGATTTGAATCTCGTGCAAAGGCGTTGGGTCGAGTTGATACAGATTTCGACTTAGGAATATCCTACACCCCGTGCAAAGCCAATGTCATGGCTGGCGACTAAGTCGCAAATCTTATTGTAACAATCTGATGCTACAACAAAGTCAACCAATTCTCCACGAGGAATTTACGTAAGCTTAACCTTCACATTGTTCCTCGAGGATTCCTTTCCACCACGGTGGCGAAACCTGACCTCACGGATCGAATCATAGCTGCTCAGCGGTATGATAGAGGATATCCGGATCAAGGAGAACATTGCTAAGGAGCTGCTAAATGTTTCTCCATAGATGAACAGGTGTTGTCTTCTTTGAAAACCGCTTGGTGGTTCCCAAGAAACAACAGCTACGACAATTGATCCTTAAAGAAGCTCATGACTCTCCTCTCACCATTCATCCTGGTAGTACTAAAATGTATCAAGATCTCGCCAGAGGTTTTGGTGGACTAGGATGAAGAGAGAAATCGCTCAATACATTGCTAATTGCGGCGTCTGCCGTCGAGTTAAAGCAGAGCATCAACGGCCTGCTGGTACCCTTCAACCTTTGGAAATTCCTGAATGGAAATGGGATAAAATCGGTATGGATTTCATTACGGGTTTCCAGGACCAAGAGAGGAATAATGCTATCTTCGTTGTCGTTGATCGTCTTTCCAAAGTAGCCCACTTCCTACCGTTCGCGAGAGTATAACCGCTAGTCAGCTAGCTGAATTGTACATCTCTCGAATAGTGTCTCTTCATGGTGTTCCTTGAAATTAACTCAGACCGTGGAGTCTTTTCACCTCCGATTTTGGGAAAGTTTCCAAAACGCTATGGGAAATCGTCTCTCCTTTAGCACCGCTTTCCATCCCCAATCAAGTGGTCAAGTAGAACGAGTCAATCAAATCCTAGAGGATATGCTTGAGCTTGTCATCTCTTTCGGCATGAATTGGGAGAAATGCCTTCCATTCGCCGAAGTTCGCTTATAACAATAGTTATCAAGCCAGCTTGGGCAAAGCCCCTTTCGAAGTTCTTTATGGACGGAAATGTCGAACGCCTCTTAACTGGTCAGAAACCGGGGAGAGACAACTCTTTGGCCCGGATATGATTCAGGAAGCAGAAGAGCAAGTTCGCGTCATTCGTGAGAAACTGGAAACAGCCCAATCTCGTCAAAAGAGCCAATATGACCGCAAGCATAAGCCTATGGCTTATGAAATTGGCGAGAAGGCTTACCTTCGGGTTACTCCTTTGAAGGGAACCCATCGATTCGGTATCAAAGGCAAGTTGGCTCCTCGTTACATTGGACCCTTTCGCATTCTTGCCAAACGAGGGGAAGTTGCCTACCAGCTGGAACTACCTCCGCATCTTTCCAAGGTCCATGATGTCTTCCACATTTCCCAACTCAGGCGTTGCTTCTCGGATCCTATCCGTGGAGTGGACCACGAAACACTTGATCTCCAAGATAACCTTACCTATCGAGAATATCCCGTTCAGATTCTCGATCAAGCCGAGCGCACCACTCGACGTCGGAATATCAAGTTTCTAAAAGTTCAATGGTCAAACCATTCCGAGCAAGAAGCAACTTGGGAAAGGGAGGATCGTCTTCGACTTGAGTATCCCACCTTTTCAAGCAACAGATCCTAAATCTCGGACGAGATTCTTTTGAGTGGGGTGAGTTGTCACATCCCGGATAGACCATGCATTAGGGTGTGCATCATGTTTAAATTTCATTTGAATTTGAAATGGGGAAGGCAGAAACCCGAACACCCCCCTTAAAAGAACTAGGGTTTACTAAAATTTATTTCAATGAATCCAAATGCCCTTCAAAATGCTCATCCTCTTTGTTTGGGTTCAGAACCCATGTCAAAGGAGGTGCACCATTTTCTAGGTCACCTAAGGGTTCTAGATTTAATCCACAAGTTTTTGAAATGAGCATTTCAAATTATGAAAAATATTTTAAATGTTCAAAATTGTCAAACCAAAATGTTTCATGTTGGGAATATTCCAACAAGTGACCAGGAGCATTTTGGTAATTTTAAAATAGTTTGGTATTTTTAAAACCCCAACAGAATTCAGAAAATAGAAAAGTTTAAAAAAAGGAAAAGCTTACATGTCGCTCATGCACTGCCCACCTGCTGCCCAGCCCAAAGAGCCATTGCCAACAGCTGCTTGGCTCGGCTTGCAGCAACTAATGCCCGGCCGCGAGCGCAGGGCGCGCCACGCAGCTGGCCGCCCCTGCTTCACCCCCGCCGCCGCCGCCTGGACGGCCTCCACGTCGTCGCCCGACCCCCAGGACACCCCATTCTCCCCTGCTCTCTCTCGCTCTCCCCCAACCTGGCCGACGCCATCGCCGACGCGCCACCGTCGACGCCGTGCTCCCCGCCATCCATGCTCCTCCCCACCATGTCCAGCAGCTCCGCCGCACCCCATTACCTCTAGCTAGCCAAGTTCCGCTCGCTCTAAGTGCCCCGAAGCCACTACACGCACCTCGACCGAGCTTGAAGCCGCCGGAGATCCCCATCGCCGTCGCCGCCGCATCAGACCGCCCCCGACCCCGACGAGGCTCTCGACGGGTTCACTGTGAGCCTGGCTACTCCCCCGTCCTCTCCGCTCTCTTCCTCTTGCACCACAACGGGCGCACGTCGATCACCCGAACGCACCGCCGCGGAGCTCGTCGCCGACGAGGCTCCGGCCACCCAACGGCCACGCCATCGCGTCCATCGCACTCACCACGCCCCAACGGGCCTAACTATGCACTTCCCGCCCCTTGAACCCTCTAGCAACAAACCCGACATCACCCGAGCCCGGCCGCCGCCCGACTCGTCGCGGTGCCAACTCCGCCACCCCTAACCCAACTGACCCCACCAAACACCGCTGCTCATCCTCGCTTCACGTAGATGCTCCCGCGCTCCATTTGGTGCCCGAAAGTGCAAAAGCACTTTGCTCGCGCGCCGCCTGGCCTCGGCGGCTGGCTAGAGCGCCGTGAGTTGACCTGTCCGTGGGCCCTGCTGGTATGCGAGTCAATGACGGTGGGGCCCTCGGTTAAACTAATTAGGATTAGTTCTAATTAATTAAATTAGTTTAAACTAACCACGACATGCGGGTCCCACTGGTCAGTTTGACCTGGACGACCCGTTGACCCTGACGTCACGCTGACCTCATGGCGCATTAATTCAAATTCTGGAATTATTTTTATATAATAAATTCCAGAATATAAATCAAATTTCAAATGCTTATAACTTTTATTCTATAACTCCAAATGCAAAGATTTATATATGAAAAATTATCAGAAAAATACACTCTATCCATTGGTACAGGTTTCATGCATGTTAAAACAAGTTAACTATGCTGGATAACCAGATTAAGATATTGCACCATTAGGCCTAACTCAAATGAGCTATCATTTGAACCTTTGATTCAAATGAGTTCATCCCCTGTTCCTTCAACTTGCATTAGGCCAACACACACACATATTGCCATGTCATAGCATGCATCATATTGTTGCATATTGTTTGTATGTTTATCTCGGTGTGTTTTCGTGATAGGTTCTGCCTCAAGATAACCTCGATTACCCATCGAAGGCAGTTCTCTACCCAGTTCCATCGGGCAAGCAATTCATTGATCATTCCGATACAAACCCATGTTCTCGCTCTCGCTCTCGTTTTACTGCATTAAGACAACGCGATTCAACTGTTGTGTGCTGCGGTAGTTGAACCCACTTCCTTTGCATGACCTGTCATTGCCACAGTAACTAGATGAAACCCACTAGTATGTGTAGGAGTTGATTGAGCCATGTTTGTGATTCCTACCATGCTATGCTTGCTATGCTTAGAGTTGTGTCAGGTCTGGCTCATCGGGATGATGAACTGGAGTGAAAGGTTGTGTTGGTTCGAGAGTGAAAGTGTTGAACACGATTTGGTAAAGATATCGATGAGAGGCCATGTAGGAGTACATGGTGGGTTGTTTCATTGAAGCCGATCCTAAGAACTGAGATCTGTGTTTGTGATCCATGAAACAGTTACTACCACACATTGGGATCCTTAATTGACCTCTCGGCTTCTTAACCACCCTGTTCATAGTCAGGGAGTTGCAAGTAGTTTCGGTGTTTGTAGCATGCTAGGGGCCGACGCAACGCTGACCTTAGGGGTGGGTTGTGTTGCGGTAGGCACCGTGGCCCGTGTACCGAAAGTGCCCGTTTGGTATCTCGGGAACCCTGCACACATCGTTCGGGGTTGTATGGGAAACCTCGGCGGACTCCTGCGGATGGAACCGAATAGGCGATAAACCTGGACTAGGGACTTGAGTGTTTAGGTAGGCTGTGGCCGACACCCACGTTGGGCTTCCGCTTGAAGGTTGCAGTACATGTCGTAAGCGGCGATAAGTGGTGAGAGCGTGTGAAGAAGTATACCCTGCAGGGTTAAATATGATCTATTGAATAGCCGTGTCCACGGAGAAGGACTTCTGGGTTACCTATATCGGTTCATAGACAAGTAAATGGATACTACTAAAGCCTCAAGATAAGTGTGAGTATCGTGGATGGCCCTCTCGGGATGACGAGAGAGGATCCACGGTGGAGTATTGTGATGGTGATTAGTGGACTCGTGTACGACAAAATGCTTTACAAAGTGTGTCACGTAGGATAGCTTAGCCAAGAGTCAAAGCTGGCTTGCTGCAAATAACCCCACTTCCTTCCTTGAGAATGTGCATGTATGATAGGATTACGTGGTAAGACTTGCTGAGTACTTTTGTACTCATGTTTGCTTAATCAATATTTTTCAGAGGACTATACTACCCCCTCCGACGGATTCTATGTAGATGTTGACTTCGACGAGTAAGCTAGCCACCCAGGTGGCGATCTAAGACTTGTGAAGGGCCATTGTAGATAGAAAGGCTCCAACAAGCTTTCTTTCTTTCTAGAGTCTGTACTCAGACATAAGTTGCTTCCGCATGTGCTTGTATGATTGTATGACTTGAGTGTTGGGTCATGTGACCCCTACCTGTATGACTATGTTATGTATGGCTCCTCAGAGCCACTTAAATAAAGTACTTGAGTTGTAGAGTTTTGTTGTGATGCCTTGTTGTATTTGCTCATATCGGGCATATTGCGTGTATGATTGAAATGCTTGGTATGAGCGGGATCCGACAAACTAGTTGTTTATCCTTGGCAGCCTCTCATATGGGAAATGTAGTCTCGTGCTTACGAGCGATAGTAGTCCGCTACAGCCGGTTCACGGAGTCTGCTAGCCCAAAGACTACTGCTTGGACACTTGGTGGCGGCATGTGATTCATTTCGTTCCTATGTCCGTCCCTTGAAATGTCGCGGTGATACTTGGAGTCCTGCCTAGCCTGCTACAGCCGGGATACCGGAGTCCTCATAGCCAGATGCTACAGCCCGAGTTCATCGTTGATGACCGACATGCTCAAGTGTTTCATGTATGCCTGTCCCCATAGGTTAGTGCCGCTTTGGGTTCACGACTAGCCATGTCGGCCCGGGTTCTTTGTCATGTGGATGCTAGCGACACTATCATATACGTGAGCCAAAAGACGCAAACGGTCCCGGGCCATGGTAAGGCGACACCCGTGGGAATACCGTACGTGAGGCCGCAAAGTGATATGAGGTGTTACCAGCTAGGTCGATGTGACTTGGAATCGGGGTCCTGACACCCTACAACCACTAGCTGGTTGGCTGCTCCAAGAGAACTAGACACTTGTCATTCGAGAGCAACCCATCCTCTGAGGACTTTGAGTGAAAATCATCAAGTGAGGAAAAACCCAAAAAACCAAACCCCAACAAACCCAAAGTGATTGAGCATCACTGAAGAAATTGATCCAGCGTGGGTCCGACGCTTGTTACCTTTGAAGACTGTGCTTCTTCCAGGCGGTTAGGCGTCATGGTCTAGAGCATCCAAGAGGAATTGTGGATCGCCGAGTGACCAATTCTGTGAAGGTTTGGAAGTCGAAGACTTACCACGAGTGATTGGACGAGGTCTGTGTGACCTTGGTTCAAGGAGAATACGGTGAGGACTTGGTGTCCTGAGCTGCGTGCTCAGCGACTGGGTGTCCGGGACTGTGTGTCCTCGAGTTTAAATACTCAGCCGCTCCAACCAGACGTACAACTGAGACAGCAGTTGGAACTGGTCTACCAAATCATTGTCTTCACCAACCTAACTGGTTCTATTTCCTCAAACCTTTCATTTACTCATTACTGTGTTGAGTGTTTGTTCTTATCTGTGTTTGAAGACTTTGACTGAAGACTTTCTCAATTTCCTCGGTTCAATTTCTTGATCTGTTTGTCTTCATCTTGTGTTATCCTCGTGATTACGCTTTACGTACTCTGTGCTAGTCTTCATTTCATCATGATGACCTTGCGTATTCTGTCATGCTTACTTGAGTACTTATTCCGCTGCAAGTAGTTCTTCGCTAAGGAATTTCCTCACCGCAAATTCCCAAGTGAAGAATTCATAAAATCGCCTATTCACCCCCTCTAGTCGATATAACGCACTTTCAATTGGTATCGAGCAAGGTACTCCTTGTTACGTGTGATTCAGTTTAACCACCGGAGTTTTAGTTATGTCGACCGCAGGTATGATGAAGGTCTCAGCGGGGTGTCCTACCTTCGATGGGACGGACTACCCTCATGGAAGAACAAGATGCGAATGCATCTTGAAGCAATTGACAACGATCTCTGGTATGTTGTGGAAAATGGTGTTCCCTCAGTCACACCTTCTCTGAATGCTGCCGATGTGAAGAGATTCAAGCAACTCGATTCTCAAGCGAAGAATATCATATGTGGCCATCTGAGCAAAGGTCAATATGGAAGAGTGAGTGCTTTGGAATCTGCCAAGCTCATCTAGGATAGGCTGTCCAAAGTAAATGAAGGTGTCTCAACTCAGCGTGACTCTCGAGTTGATGTTCTTCGGAATCGCTTCAACCGCTTCAAAAGACTCGACAACGAAAATGTTCAACAATCCTTCGATCGCCTCACTGACATCTCAAATGAGCTTCAAGCACTTGGTGCCACTGACATCACCGACCATGAGGTGGTGAAGAAATTGTTAAGATCGCTTAATTCCTCATTTGATACTCTGGCACTGATGATACAAGAACGAGCTGACTACAAGTCTCTTGATCCTGCCGATATCCTCGAAGGCTAAATACTCACGAGTTCCACTTCTGAAAAGAGAGATCTCTATGGTTCGGCTATGGAAAACACGTGCCTCGAAGACCAAGGTTGTGTCCGAATCGAGAGTGAAGACTCGGTAGTAGCCTTGGAGATCACGAAGAATTAGGCCAGAGCTAGCATCGCTCGTGAAGAAATTCCGAAATTCTTAAGACGTGGTCGCTTTGGAAAATCCTCAAGAAGCAGTGATTCCTCATCTAGTGACTATAAGAGAAGACTTTGTCACAAATGCAAGAAGCCTGGTCACTATATCCAAGATTGTGCTCAGTGGGAAAAGGAATTAAAGAAGAAGAAACACAAGGATTACAGTTCTGATGACGCGAAGAAGAAGAAGAAATCATCGAAATCTTCATCATCAAAATCCTCAAAACCTTCTTCTCACAAGAAGAGCAGCTCCAAAAAGGCTCGGGCATTCATTGGCAAGGAAATGGACTCTGAAGCTGAATCTGAGGAACATGAGGAAGAGGAGGAGTCTGAAGAATCTGAATCTGGTGTGGCTAGTCTGGCCTTCGCTACTGCCTTCGTTAGCAAGTCCATCTTCAACACTGAAGAAACTGACCCCGCCGACAAGCCTGATGAGGATGATGATGACTACGCTCCCACCTATTGCTTCATGGCAAAAGGTGCCAAGGTACTGAATTTCACCTCCTCTGAATCTCGTGAAAATGAATCTGATGAGGATCTCAAGCCCAGCTACTCTAAACTTGCTAAGATTGCTATAGAACAACAAAGGGCTTTTGAAAAGGTTCAAAACATGCTAGATAAGAGTGATGATATGTTAGGTGAAGAAATGGATCGCACTCAAGCCCTGACTGAAAATCTTCAGAGACTTCAGTCTAGGCTTGACAGCCTTCAAGTTCATCATAACACTCTCTTATCTGATCATGAGAAACTTTCTTATGAAAATTTCTTCAAAGAAAGCAAGATCTTGAGAAGCTAAGAGTGAGTTATGAAGATCTTCAGAAGGAGCGCGATTCATTACTTGCTCAACAAATCAGCGCTTCTCAAGAAGAATTTGTTCCTCCATGCTTAAAGTGCATTGAGCGTGAATCGCTAATTCTTCACTGAATGTTCAAATGCTTCAACTGTTACAAATTCTTCACCTGCCTCTGCTATCACTAATTCCTCATCCGAGGACATTTCTAGTATCCGACGATGCAGGGCTGAAGGAATTGTACATGACAGGCATGTACAAAAGCCTCAAAGGGCATCGAGACTCTTTGTGATGTGCTTAAAAGCAGATCCTCAACAGGAACCCTAGAAAAGAGGTATTGCCTTTGAGAGGAAACTCAATGCTGATGGAACATCTTGGAAGCCTGAGCGGTATCCCAAAACCTCATGGGTTTGCTGCAAAGGGACCTCCAGTTGATCCATCTAACTTATCTGGCTTTACATGCGAATCTCCTCATTCTTCTGATGAGTCATTTGACTCCAACTATAAACTGTTCAAAAATCAGAATGGTGAAGTATTTGCTAGATATGTTGGTACTAACTGCAGGAACGGTTCCCCTATGAAGAAAATCTGGGTTCCCAAGAAGTGCCTTGAAAGTCTTCAGGTGAATGTCCTCATGACTCCACCGGTGAAGAATAGGAACCCCAGATCAAATTCTTCATATGGACAAAATTCTTCATATGGATCCAAGTCCTCATACGGACCAAATTCCTCACGTGGATCAAATTCCTCAAAAGGATCAAAGTCCTCATATGATTATCATCGTGCTAACAACTCTGTTTCACAGGGTAGAGCTAAGGGCTATGAATATGTGCATTATTCTTCAAACCAATATGTTCATATGTCCTCGAAGAATTTCTCTGCTTATTCATATGCTTACCCTAACCCCTCTTATGTGAAAAGAAATGGTTTGGCCTCTATGCCACCATTCTCGTATGGTGCTCGCAGAGTGATGAACTCTTTGCCACCCCTTCAGATGTGGGTGGTGAAGAAAAAGAACTAATCTCTTCTGCAGGGCCAGGTCTCGGGCGTGCCTTAATGTCGAAGAATTTCTTGGGGCCCGACAAAATTGCTCGAAGGACGAGGCTAATCATGATGAAATGAACTTTCATTTCACACGTCCTCATACTGCTTATCTGAATACTGACTGATGAAATTCATATGATGAACTTGATATCATATTCTTCACTGATGAAGTATATGAGATCGTAAGTTGTACTAATTCATCTGCAGGATGATCAACCCAAAGCCACTGAGTGGGTTCTCGATAGTGGATGTACAAATCACATAACTGGTGACAAGAATCTATTGATGGATGCTCCCTTATCACCGTCACATCTGAAGCATATCATCTTTGCTGATAAAGGCAAAAGTCAGGTATTGGGTCTTGGTAAGGTTGCTATCTCTAAGAACATGCACATGAACAAAGTCATGCTTGTTGAGTCCTTAGGATATAACCTCATGTCAGTCTCAATGCTTTGTGATCTTGATATGGTTGTTATCTTTGGCAAGTATCGTTGTGTTGTGATTATGGAAGCTGACAATTCCAAAGTCTTCGAAGGCTTTAGGAGAGGAGACTTGTATATTGTTGACTTCTCCACAGGACCACAACCAGCCGTGTGCCTACTTGCAAAAGCTTCAGAAGGCTGGCTATGGCATCGACGACTTGGTCACGTAGGCATGAGGAATTTGCTGCACGCCATGGAAGAAGAAGCATGTCATTGGCATTGATAATGTCAAATTCCTCAAGGATCACTTATGCGGAGCCTGTGAAGCTGGAAAAATGACCAAGGCCAAGCATCCAGCGAAGACTATCATGACCACTACTCGCCCCTTCGAATTACTTCACATGGACCTCTTTGGTCCCAATCATTACTCAGCTGTCGCTAATGATGCATCTCTTTATGGCTTTGTTATTGTTGATGATTACTCTCGTTACACATGGGTACACATTGTTACTTACAAAAATCAAGTGCAGGAAGTCTTCAAACGATTTTCCTCGAGGGCTTCAACTAACTTTGGTGTGAAGATCAAGCACATTAGGAGTGACAATGGAACTGAGTTCAAGAATTCCGGTCTTGATGACTATCTTGATGAACTTGGTATTACTCATGAGTTATATGCTCCTTATACTCCTCAGCAAAATGGCGTCGTGGAGCGCAAGAACAGAACTCTTGTTGAGATGGCTCGCACTATGCTTGATGAATACAAAACGCCTAGTCGTTTTTGGATTGAAGCAATCGACACTGCGTGCCACATCATCAACAGAGTATATCTTCACAAATTCTTCAAGAAGACTGCCTATGAACTCCTCACTGACAAGAAACCTAATGTAAGTTATTTCAAAGTCTTCGGTGCTAAATGCTGGATTAGAGATCCTCACCACAACTCTAAATTTGCACCGAAAGCACATGAAGGTTTTATGCTTGGTTACGGAAAGGACTCGCACACCTACAGAGTCTTCAACATCGCTCTTCACAAGATTGTTGACACTGTAGATGTGCGGTTCGATGAAACTAATGGCTCGCAAAGAAAGCACCTACCTTCCATGTTAGATGAACCAACACCGAGGATTCTATAAGGTTCAAGGCAACCGAGGATGTCATTCCCATCAAGAAACTGCTGAAGAATTCATTCCTCGCACGCCAAGAACGCCGAGTGATGCACTGAAGATAATGCTGAAGAAAATGGTGCTGAGGAAAATGATCAAATTCCTCGACGACAACCAGCTCATCCTCGCGTTGCAAAAGAAGTGCAAGTGGAGAAGATCATCGATGACATTAAAGCGCCAGGTCCTCTCACACGCTCAAAAGCTTCACATTTATCTAACTTTTGTGGGCACTATGCTTTTGTCTCTATCACAGAGCCCACTAAGGTAGATGAAGCATTTCGGAGCCGAGTGGATTCAGGCCATGCAAGAAGAATTACATCGATTCGAGCTCAACAACGCTCAGGAACTGGTCAAACGTCCAGATCCTCGCAAGCATAATATCATTGGCACAAAGTGGATCTACCGCAACAAGCAAGATGAAAATGGTCTTGTGGTGAGGAATAAGGCACGACTAGTAGCTCAAGGCTACACGCAGGTTGAAGGAATTGATTTCGATGAAACTTTTGCACTGTCGCTAGACTTGAGTCTATTAGATATTACTCGCCTATGCTAACCATCACAATATCACTTTATATCAAATGGATGTGAAAAGTGCATTCCTCAATGGTAAGCTTGAGGAAGAAGTATATGTTGCTCAACCCCCAGGTTTTGAAGATCCAAAGAATCCTGACAAAGTCTTCAGACTTAATAAGGCCCTCTATGGCCTCAAGCAAGCCCCTCGGCGTGGTATGATACATTGAAGGAATTCTTCGTGAAGAATGGCTTCACACCGGTTCACTCGACCCTACTCTCTTTACTAAATCTTATGATGGTGAACTGTTTGTGTGCCAAATATATGTTGATGATATTATCTTTGGCTGTCTTGACCAACGTTATAGTGATGAATTTGCCTATATGATGAGTGAAGAATATCAAATGTCTATGATGGGAGAGTTGAAATTCTTCTTAGGTCTTCAAATTAAATCAACAACACAATGGCATATTCATATCTCAGAGAAATACCTCAAAGATGTCCTCAAGAAATTCGCATGCAAGATTGCAAAGGTGTCAAAATTCCTATGCCCACAAATGGCCATCTATGCTTGATGAAAATGGTATTGACTTGATCACAAGGTATACCGCTCCATGATTGGTTCTTTATTGTACTTATGTGCATCTAGGCCAGATATAATGCTTAGTGTTTGCATGTGTGCCCGATTTCAAGCTACACGAAGGAATCACACCATAAGGCTGTGAAGCATATTCTTCGATATCTAGCTCACACACCAACACTAGGATTATGGTACCCCAAGGGCTCTACTTTTGATCTCATTGGATATTCTCGACTCGACTATGCTGGTGATCGTGTGGACCGCAAGTCAACATCCGTACTTGTCATTTCCTGACGATCTTTGGTCCTGTTGGTCCTCAAGAAACAGACTGCGTGATCACCGTCATCATGCGAAGCTGAATACATTGCTGCTGGCTCGTGTTGTGCTCAATTACTATGGATCAAGCAAACTCTCAAGGACTACGGCATCAACATGAAGAATGTGCCTCTCTATTGTGACAATGAGAGTGCCATCAAGATTGCTCACAACCCAGTTCAGCACTCGAAGACAAAGCACATTCAAATTCGTCATCATTTTCTTCGTGATCATGTGTTGAAGGGCGACATCTCCATCGAGCACGTGAAGACTCAAGAACAGCTAGCTGATATCTTCACTAAGCCCTTGGATGAGAAGAGATTTAGCAAGTTGCGGTGTGAGCTAAATATCTTAGAATCTTCGAATGTTCTTTGAAAAGGACACACATCCTAACACTTATGCAAAATTGATGACTTAGATGTGCAACACATGAAGAAACGTTTTTCTTCAATCAATGAAGAATAACACTCTAAATGTGAAGAAATTAATGAAGAATTTGATTCTCAGAACCCTACGACAATTGTATGCGGTGTCTGAAATCATCATTCTTATCTGGTGGGTCACGCCACCACCAAAGTTGAAAATCTTCA
Source organism: Aegilops longissima (assembly GCA_021605205.1). Taxonomy (NCBI): domain Eukaryota; kingdom Viridiplantae; phylum Streptophyta; class Magnoliopsida; order Poales; family Poaceae; genus Aegilops; species Aegilops longissima. The sequence continues at coordinate 21,965 of JAHIAM010000236.1, forward strand.
ATTTGAGTTTTCCTCAGTTTTGAAATTCTTCAGTTTTTCAAATTCTTCAACTTTGCAAAATCTTCACTATTTCCGCTGCCTTTCTTCATTGGCTATATATATATATGGGTTTATGTCCTCTACAGCATTCACTTATGGCTATTTCTTCAAGTCGCTTTTCTTCTAAGTGAATGTGATCGGACCCTTTCCGCCTATGCTATACTCAACCCAATCTATTCACAAATTCTTCATGTGCGTTCTATTTTGAAACTCGCTCAAAATCTTCACCGTGTCCCGACAGCTGAAGAAATTGCGAACGAACTTTACAACTGATCTTATCCAAACTTTCGGTTTTGCCATTAAACCGCTCCGCATCCCATGATGCATTATTCTATTCACCCACGATCGTACACGATCTCCACTACAGACGTGGGTGACACATGTCGTGAGAAGGAAATAGTCGGGGCATGTTCGTCCTAAATCTTGAGCGATCCGCTTTTCACCGTTTCTATAAATACCCCTCTCCCTTCCTCACTCCTTTTACTCCGCTCGACATCTCTCTCCCGCCGAGCTCCTCAAACCCTAGCGCCGCGCTACTCCATCGTCGCCGTGAGGAAAAGCTTCATCGCCTCGACTCGTCGCCGACGACTAGCTACCGACCAGCTGAAATCCTCACTCGCCGCCAGAGCTGTCTTCCTCCGCCAAGTTAGGGCGTGGAAGATCTGAACAGACGAACTTCCCAACTGTTCTTCTCGGTTCGTCGTGTTCTTCACTTCGGTAATTAAAAGTTACTTTTATTACTCGCTTTGATTCTCAAACCTTCTTGAAAATCTTCAAAGGTGTTTATTCTTCAAATCTCACACATATGAACACCTCAAATCTCTTGATTCGCTTTCTAAGCAATGATTTTCTTCAAGATTCCTCAATTGTGTGGATCCTCGATCTATACAACTCTGGAACCTAAGACAAAGAACGCTTAGTGAAATTCTTCAAGGCTCATCTGGTCAAAATCCTCAAAACTTGTTCTTTTTGAAAACCTTCTGAGAACGCATATGACCTCTCCAAATTCCTCGCACCTATACTGCTCACAGGTACACATGTCCGCTGCTGAATCACTAGGTTCTCATCAACTTAACTCATTTGCAGCGCTCCTCGAAGAAAACTGCATACTTCTTCAGAGAACTCAATTGTTCAAAGTCCTCAATCAAGAACATGGCGACGGTAAGAAGCCACGAAAGGAGGAAAGCAACCTGAGGTTATGACTGCGTTTGAAATCCTCGAGGAAATATATGCTTGACTATCGCACACCGGATGAAGAAAATAAAAATCAACGCAAGGTGCGATTCGAAGATTGAACGGAGATGGGCACGGAATGGAGGGAATACAGATATGTAACTCCTAAGTACATGAAGAAATTCGCCTTAATCCTCCATGCCCAAGAGCTCCATTGGCACTGCCAAGTAGCTGATCCCACAAGCATCAAACGAGGTGAGGACTTTCTGATGAATGGGCTAAACGCCAAGCAAAATTGGCAAAGCAAGCAAAGGAGGCAGTGAAGAAATTCAATGAGGATTCTCGCGCTGCACTGCCATAGAGGTCTCGGTCAAACCGAGGAAATCCATGCAAAAGAAGCCTGCTCATAAGCCAAGTGTTTCACCATCTGCGCCCTCACGGCCAAGTTCCTCAAAGAAAGCACCTTCCAAGCAAATTCCTCACACTGCCGCTGCTCCACCAAAGTCTTCAACAGCTCCATCAAAGTCTTGGTCCCCTGTGCACCTGCTACATGTCAAAGGACTGCTGGTTTCTCAATTGCCTCAGCGCTTCGCAAGTTCCTCACTGCTCCCATTTCTTCATCTCGCCCGACTCACCAAGACCAAAGCAACAATGGACGAGGTCCTCGGCCCAGCCCAAAGAAGAAATAGGTTGCATTCCATGTGCCATCGATGATGAAGCATCCGATGATGAACTTATGGAAATCATCGAGAGACCCAAGTAAAGGCCGCTAGAGCCAAAGGTACATCTGTGCTAATCGCTGTTGATCCAAGAAAGTCCTCGACTATATTGATCTCTGGCACAAGGATCCCAATACCCCTATGCCTGACTTTCATCTGACACCTGGACAAAGTCATATGTTGACTCACTTCATCGCTGAAGAAAAATGGAAGTTTGAGAAGGCAAGGGAAATCAAAAAGGCTCAATACAGGAAGGAGAAGTTCCTGAAGAAAAACGTTGTCAAGATGACACCTGAGGAGCTTCTCAATGTCCAGACTGAAATTCAAGACCTCAGAAAAAACTTCGATTCCTATTATGCTGATTGGCAAGGAGCCAAGGTCAGATTTGTGAACTTGGCGAAGAAATTCACACATGTTGCAGCCCCAGTGCAACATGAAATTCCTCAGGCTGAAGCCTCAGCCCAACCGACTAAAGAACATGCCAGCACCGCTGATGACATTCAGCCTTCTGATGAAAATGCTAGTTCCAGGGCTGATGATCCCAATCCAGCCGCTGAAGAAATTGCCAGGGCACCCATTAGTGGTGCGCTCAAGAAATCGCTCAAGACAGGCAACCTGCATCGCCATACCAAGAAACTGAACCAAATTCCTCACCTCCTCCGCACCAACTCCAACTCCAATTCTTCCATCCGCCTCGATGTGAAGAAAACCAA
>JAHIAM010000237.1:0-39475 GCA_021605205.1 Aegilops longissima
ATGTGAGCCTACTGTAGTCTTTGCCGATGTCTGCGGTACTAAAATATTAATCTTGCTCCAAGTCGGCTGTAATACCGTGCGAGTCATCCAATAGTACGTGGTTGGAAGCGGTAGTAACATTTAGTGCCCGTGATTATCGCGTTGTTACCGCCTAAGAGAAGCGATGATGTATCGTCGGTGATGGTATTACCGCCCAAATGACTGATAATGCCGTATCGCGTCGAATCGAGCGACGATTCGAATGCAGAAAAAGACCAGCAGAGAACAGCGGCGATTGCTACGGTGATCAAATCTAGCGCCAAATCAACAAAACAAGTATAATTCCTCATAAGGCTACTCTCCTTCATCCTATTCTTTTAGCTTGAAAGCCTCACGAATCTCTAGAACACACAAGTCTCCCCCAACAACCTAAAGGCGAAGAGCATAATAAAGCGAGAAAGGATTGAGGGAAAACACAGGTCCATAGCAAAAGCACGTGGTGGGGAAGGATCACCGAGAGCCGAAGAGGGAAAACAAGAGGCAACAAGGACCAAAAATGAGACACAACCTCTCCAAGGAGGGGGCGGTGGCCGGAGCCACCTATGTTTGAGTTGATTGGTATGGCACCGCGAAGAATTATCCTTGGGCCCATGACCAAAACTCGTCTTTGAAGCACATGTACCATAAAAAATGTCTAATGTGAAAGAGTTGATCAATTTATGCATAATGGGGGGGAGGAAGAGTTCATTGAGAGAACAATACTCCCCCTATGTCCATGCCTACACCTAAACTAGACAACAAGTTGAGTGTGGTGGGGTGTGCAAGGGTTCAAGTCACATTGCTCGAATCAATGATATTTAGCTCATGCCTTAACTCGCGAAATCTCGCTTCATCCAAGGGCTTCGTGAAAATATCTGCATGGTTATCATGAGTGTTGACATACTTGAGCTCGATCTCCCCTCGCCTAATATGATCCCGGATGAAGTGATACCGAATCTCAATATGCTTCGTCTTGAAGTGTTGCACCGGGTAGAGAGAAATCTTGATGGCACTTTCCTTGTCACACCAAAGAGGCACTTTGTCACAAATGACACCGTAATCCTTTAAAGTTTGCCTCGTCCATAAGAGTTGTGCACAACAACTACCGGCCGCCACATACTCCGCTTCGGTGGACGAGAGAGACACACAACTTTGCTTCTTGGAAGACCAACTCACCAAAGAGCAACCGAGAAATTGGCACCCTCCGGAAGTCGACTTCCTATCCACTTTGTCTCCCGCCCAATGTGAGTACTCTTTGGGTGTTAATCACATAGCAATGTGAACTAGATTATTGACTCTAGTAAACCCTTTGGGTGTTGATCACATGACGATGTGAACTATGGGTATTAATCACATACAGATGTGAATATTGGTGTTAAATCACATGGCGATGTAAACTAGATTATTGACTCTAGTGCAAGTGGGAGACTGAAGGAAATATGCCCTAGAGGCAATAATAAAGTTATTATTTATTTCCTTACATCATGATAAATGTTTATTATTCATGCTAGAATTGTATTAACTGGAAACATAATACATGTGTGAATACATAGACAAACAATATGTCACTAGTATGCCTCTACTAGACTAGCTCGTTAATCGAAGATGGTTATGTTTCCTAACCATAGACATGAGTTGTCATTTGATTAACGGGATCACATCATTAGGAGAATGATGTGATTGACACGACCCATTCCGTTATCTTAGCACCCGATCGTTTAGTATGTTGCTATTGCTTTCTTCATGACTTATACATGTTCCTATGACTATGAGATTATGCAACCCCGCCATCGGAGGAACACTTTGTGTGCTACCAAACATCACAACGTAACTGGGTGATTATAAAGGAGCTCTACAGGTGTCTCCGAAGGTACTTGTTGGGTTGGCGTATTTCGAGATTAGGATTTGTCACTCCGATTGTCGGAGAGGTATCTCTGGGCCCTCTCGGTAATGCACATCACTACAAGCCTTGCAAGCAATGTAGCTAATGAGTTAGTTACGGAATGATGCATTACGTAACGAGTAAAGAGACTTGCCAGTAACGAGATTGAACTAGGTATTGGATACCGACGATCGAATCTCGGGCAAGTAACATACCGATGCCAAAGGGAACAACGTATGTTGTTATGCGGTTTGACCGATAAAGATCTTCGTAGATTATGTGGGAGCCAATATGGGCATCCAGGTCCCGCTATTGGTTATTGACCGGAAACGTGTCTCGGTCATGTCTACATAGTTCTCGAACCCGTAGGGTCCGCACGCTTAACGTTTTGTTGACGATATAGTATTATATGAGTTATGTATGTTGGTGACCGAATGTTGTTCGGAGTCCCGGATGAGATCATGGACATGACAAGGAACTCTGGAATGGTCCGGAGATAAAGTTTGATATATGGGATAAAAGTGTTTGATCTCCGGAAGGGTTCCGGAATTCACCGGAAGGGGTTCCGGATGTTTCCCGAAATGTTTGGGGGTACGAGAACACGTTATTTGGGCCAAAGGGGAAAGCCCACAAGGTTTTTGGAAAGCGCAAAAGGAAGTTTTGCAGAGCCCAGGGTCCCTGGCGTCTGGGTCCAGACGTCGGGAACCCTGGCGTCTGGCCCTGGAGTCCGAGAAGGACTCTTGCCTTTCGGGTGAAACCGACTTTGTGGAGGCTTTTACTCCAAGTTTCGACCCCAAGGCTCAACATATAAATAGAGGGGCAGGGCTAGAACCAAAGACACATCAAGAAACACCAAGCCGTGTGCCGGCAACCCCGTCCCCTCTAGTTTATCCTCTTTCATAGTTTCCGTAGTGCTTAGGCGAAGCCCTACAGAGATTGTTCTTCACCAACACCGTCACCACGCCGTCGTGCTGCCGGAACTCATCTACTACTTCGCCCGTCTTGCTGGATCGAGAAGGCGAGGACGTCATCGAGCTGAGCGTGTGCGTAACTCGGAGGTGCCGTGCGTTCGGTACTTGGATCGGTCGGATCGTGAAGACGCGTCGACTACATCAACAGCGTTGATAAGCGCTTCGCTTAGATATCTTCAAGGGTATGAAGATACACCCCCCCCCCTCTCGTTGCTATGCATCACCATGATCTTGCGTGTGCTTAGGAATTTTTTTTGAAATTACTACGTTCCCCAACAGTGGCATCCGAGCCTGGTCTTATGCGTTGATGTTATATGCAAGAGTAGAACACAAGTGAGTTGTGGGCGATACAAGTCATACCGCTTACCGCATGTCATACTTTGGTTGGCGGTATTGTTGGATGAAGCGGCCGGACCGACATTACGCAGACGCTTACGCAAGACTGGTTCTACCGGCGTGCTTTGCACACAATGTGGCTGGCGGTGTCGGTTTCTCCAACTTTAGTTGAACCGAGTGTGCTACGCCCGGTCCTTGCGAAGGTTAAAACAGCACTAACTTGACGAACTATCGTTGTGGTTTTGATGCGTAGGTAAGAACGGTTCTTGCTCAGCCCGTAGCAGCCACGTAAAACTTGCAACACCAAAGTAGAGGACGTCTAACTTGTTTTTGCAGGGCATGTTGTGATGTGATATGGTCAATACGTGATGCTATATTTTATTGTATGAGATGATCATGTTTTGTAACGAAGTTATCGGCAATGGCGAGAGCCATATGGTTGTCGCTTTATTGTATGAAATGCAAATGCCACTGTAGTTGCTTTACTTTATCACTAAGCGGTAGCGATAGTCGTAGAAGCAATAGTTGGCGAGGCGACAGCGATGCTACGATGGAGATCAAGGTGTCGCGCGGTGGCGATGGTGATCATGGCGGTGCTTTGGAGATGGAGATCACAAGCACAAGATGATGATGGCCATATCATATCACTTATATTGATTGCATGTGATGTTTATCCTTTATGCATCTTATCTTGCTTTGATTGGCGGTAGCATTTTAAGATGATCTCTCACTAATTATCAAGAAGTGTTCTCCACGAGTATGCACCGTTGCCAAAGTTCGTCGTGCCCAGACACCACGTGATGATCAGGTGTGATAAGCTCTACGTCCATCTACAACGGGTGCAAGCCAGTTTTTGCACACGCGGAATACTCAGGTTAAACTTGACGAGCCTAGCATATGCAGATATGGCCTCGGAACACGGAGACCGAAAGGTCGAACGTGAATCATATAGTAGATATGATCAACATAATGATGTTCACCATTGAAAGCTACTCCATTTCACGTGATGATCGGTTATGGTTTAGTTGATTTGGATCACGTGATCACTTAGAGGATTAGAGGGATGTCTTTCTAAGTGGGAGTTCTTAAGTAATATGATTAATTGAACTTAAATTTATCATGAACTTAGTCCTGGTAGTATTTTGCAAATTATGTTGTAGATCAATAGCTCGCGTTGTTGCTTTCATATGTTTATTTTGATATGTTCCTAGAGAAAACTATTTCGAAAGATGTTAGTAGCAATGATGCGGATTGGATCCGTGATCGAGGTTTATCCTCATTGCTGCCTGTAAGAATTATGTCCTTGATGCACCGCTAGGTGACAAACCTATTGCAGGAGCAGATGGAGCGTTATGAGCGTTTTGCTAGCTCAAAATGATGACTACTTGATAGTTTAGTGCACCATGCTTAATGGCTTAGAATCGGGACTTCAAAGGCGTTTTGAGCGTCATGGACCATATGAGATGTTCCAGGAATTGAAGTTAATATTTCAAGCAAATACCGAGTTGAGAGATATGAAGTCTCCAACAAGTTCTATAGCTAAAAGATGGAGGAGAATCGCTCAACTAGTGAGCATGTGCTCAGATTGTCCGGGTACTTCAATCGCTTGAATCAAGTGGGATTTAATCTTCCAGATAAGATAGTGATTGACAGAATTCTCTAGTCACCATCACTAAGTTACTAGAACTTCGTGATGAACTATAGTATGCAAGGGATGACGAAAACGATTCCCGAGCTCTTCGTGATGTTGAAATCGAGGAAGGTAGAAATCAAGAAAGAGCATCAAGTGTTGATGATTGACAAGACCACTAGTTTCAAGAAAAGGGCAAAGGGAAAGAAAGGGGAACTTCAAGAAGAACAGCAAGCAAGTTGCTGCTCAAGAGAAGAAACCAAGTCTGGACATAAGCCTGAAACTGAGTGCTTCTACTGCAAGCAAACTGGTCACTGGAAGCGGAACTGCCCCAAGTATTTGGCGGATAAGAAGGATGGCAAGGTGAACAAAGGTATATGTGATATACATGTTATTCATGTGTACCTTACTAGAGCTCGCAGTAGCACCTAGGTATTTGATACTAGTTCTGTTGCTAATATTTGCAACTCGAAGCAGGGACTACGGAATAGCGAACACTTGCCAAGGGCGAAGTGACGATGGCGTGGGAAATGGTTCCAAAGTCGATGTGATCGCGATCGGCACGCTACCTCTACATCTACCTTGGGATTAGTTTTAGACCTGAATAATTGTTATTTGGTGCGGCGTTGAGCATGAACATTATATCTGGATCTTGTTTGATGCGAGGCGGTTATTCATTTAAATCAGAGAATAATGGTTGTTCTATTTATATGAGTAATATCTTTTATGGTCATGCACCCTTAAAGAGTGGTCTATTTTTTATGAATCTCGATAGTAGTGATACACATATTCATAATGTTGAAGCCAAAAGATGCAGAGTTGATAATGATAGTGCAACTTATTTGTGGCACTGCCGTTTAGGTCATATCGGTGTAAAACGCATGAAGAAACTCCATATTGATGGACTTTTGGAACCACTTGATTATGAATCACTTGGTACTTGCGAACCGTGCCTCATGGGCAAGATGACTGAAACGCCGTTCTCCGGTACTATGGAGAGAGCAACAGATTTGTTAGAAATCATACATACAGATGTATGTGGTCCAATGAATGTTGAAGCTCGTGGCGGATATCGTTATTTTCTCACCTTCACAGATAATTTAAGCAGATATGGGTATATCTACTTGATGAAGCATAAATCTGAAACATTTGAAAAGTTCAAAGAATTTCAGAGTGAAGTTGAAAATCATCGTAACAAGAAAATAAAGTTTTTACGATCTGATCATGGAGGAGAATATTTGAGTTACGAGTTTGGTCTACATTTGAAACAATGCGGGATAGTTTCGCAACTCACGCCACCTGGAACACCACAGCGTAATGGTGTGTCCGAACGTCGTAATTGTACTTTACTAGATATGGTACGATCTATGATGTCTCTTACCGATTTACCGCTATCATTTTGGGGTTATGCTTTAGAGACGGCCACATTCACGTTAAATAGGGCACCATCAAAATCCGTTGAGACGACCCCTTATGAACTATGGTTTGGCAAGAAACCAAAGTTGTCGTTTCTGAAAGTTTGGGGCTGCGATGCTTATGTGAAAAAGCTTCAACCTGATAAGCTCGAACCCAAATCGGAAAAATGTGTCTTCATAGGATACCCAAAGGAGACAGTTGGGTACACCTTCTATCACAGATCCGAAGGCAAGACATTCGTTGCTAAGAATGGATCCTTTCTAGAGAAGGAGTTTCTCTCGAAAGAAGTGAGTGGGAGGAAAGTAGAACTTGATGAGGTAATTGTACCTACTCCCTTGTTGGAAAGTAGTTCATCACAGAAATCTGTTCCTGTGACACCTACACCAATTAGTGAGGAAGTTAATGATGATGATCATGAAACTTCAGATCAAGTTGTTACTAAAATTCGTAGATCAACCAGAGTAAGATCCGCACCAGAGTGGTACGGTAATCCTATTCTGGAAGTCATGCTACTAGATCATGGTGAACCTACGAACTATGAAGAAGCGATGGTGAGCCCAGATTCCGCAAAATGGCTTGAAGCCATGAAATCTGAGATGGGATCCATGTATGAGAACAAAGTGTGTACTTTGGTTGACTTGCCCGATGATCGGCAAGCAATAGAGAATAAATGGATCTTCAAGAAGAAGACTAACGCTAACGGTAATGTTACTGTTTACAAAGCTCGACTTGTTGCAAAAGGTTTTCGACAAGTTCAAGGGGTTGACTACGATGAGGCCTTCTCACCCGTAGCGATGCTTAATCTGTCCGAATCATGTTAGCGATTGCCGCATTTTATGATTATGAAATATGGCAGATGGATGTCAAAACTGCATTCCTGAATGGATTTCTAGAAGAAGAGTTGTATATGATGCAACCGGAAGGTTTTGTCGATCCTAAGGGAGCTAACAAAGTGTGCAAGCTCCATCGATCCATCTATGGACTGGTGCAAGCATCTCGGAATTGGAATATATGATTGATGAGTTGATCAAAGCATATGTTTTTATACAGACTTTTGGAGAAGCCTGTATTTACAAGAAAGTGAGTGGGAGCTCTGTAGCATTTCTAATATTATATGTGGATGACATATTGTTGATTGGAAATTATATAGAAATTCTGGATAGCATGAAAGGATACTTGAATAAGAGTTTTTCAAAGAAAGACCTCGGTGAAGCTGCTTACACATTGAGCATCAAGATCTATAGAGATAGATCAAGACGCTTGATAAGATTTTTCAATGAGTACATACCTTGACATGATTTTGAAGTAGTTCAAAATGGAACAGTCAAAGAAAGAGTTCTTGCCTGTGTTGCAAGGTATGAAATTGAGTAAGACTCAAATCCCGACCACGGCAGAAAATAGAAAGAGAATGAAAGTCATTCCCTATGCATCAGTCATAGGTTCTACAAAAGTATGCCATGCTATGGACCAGACCTATTGTATACTCTGCCCTGGTTTGGCAAGGGAGTACAATAGTGATCTAGGAGTAGATCACTGGACATTGGTCAAAATTATCCTTAGTGCAATAAGGATATATTTCTTGATTATGGAGGTGACAAAAGGTTCGTCGTAAAGGGTTACGTCGATACAAGTTTTGGCACTGATCCAGATAAGTCTCAATCTGGATATATATTGAAAGTGGGAGCAATTAGCTAGAGAAGCTCCGTGCGGAGCATTGTAGACATAGAATATTTGCAAAATACATACGGCTCTGAATGTGACAGACCCGTTGACTAAACTTCTCTCACGAGCAAAACATGATCATACCTTAGTACTCTTTGGGTGTTAATCACATAGCAATGTGAACTAGATTATTGACTCTAGTAAACCCTTTGGGTGTTGATCACATGACGATGTGAACTATGGGTATTAATCACATACAGATGTGAATATTGGTGTTAAATCACATGGCGATGTGAACTAGAGACTCTAGTGCAAGTGGGAGACTGAAGGAAATATGCCCTAGAGGCAATAATAAAGTTATTATTTATTTCCTTACATCATGATAAATGTTTATTATTCATGCTAGAATTGTATTAACCGGAAACATAATACATGTGTGAATACATAGACAAACAATATGTCACTAGTATGCCTCTACTAGACTAGCTCGTTAATCGAAGATGGTTATGTTTCCTAACCATAGACATGAGTTGTCATTTGATTAACGTGATCACATCATTAGGAGAATGATGTGATTGACACGACCCATTCCGTTAGCTTAGCACCCGATCATTTAGTATGTTGCTATTGCTTTCTTCATGACTTATACATGTTCCTATGACTATGAGATTATGCAACTCCCGTTTATCGGAGGAACACTTTGTGTGCTACCAAAGCGTCTGGCGAATGGGTGATTATAAAGGAGCTCTACAGGTGTCTCCGAAGGTACTTGTTGGGTTGGCGTATTTCGAGATTAGGATTTGTCACTCCGATTGTCGGAGAGGTATCTCTGGGCCCTCTCGGTAATGCACATCACTACAAGCCTTGCAAGCAATGTAGATAATGAGTTAGTTACGGAATGATGCATTACGTAACGAGTAAAGAGACTTGCCAGTAACGAGATTGAACTAGGTATTGGATACCGATGATCGAATCTCGGGCAAGTAACATACCGATGACAAAGGGAACAACGTATGTTGTTATGCTGTTTGACCGATAAAGATCTTCGTAGATTATGTGGGAGCCAATATGGGCATCCAGGTCCCGCTATTGGTTATTGACCGGAAGCGTGTCTCGGTCATGTCTACATAGTTCTTGAACCCGTAGGGTCCGTGACGCTTAACGTTTCGTTGTGATATAGTATTATATGAGTTATGTATGTTGGTGACGGATGTTGTTCGAGTCCGGATGAGATCATGGACATGACGAGGAACTGGAATGGTCAGGAGATAAAGTTTGATATATGGGATAAAGTGTTTGATCTCCGGAAGGGTTCGAATTCACGGAAGGGGTTCGGATGTTTCCCAAAATGTTTGGGTGCGAGAACACGTTATTTGGGCCAAAGGGAAATCCCACAAGGTTTTGGAAAGCGCAAAGGAAGTTTTGCGGAGTCCAGTGCCGACGCCAGGTCACGGCATCTAGGTCGAGATCTTTGGGAACCTGGCGTCTGGCCCTGGAGTCCGAGAAGGACTCTTGCCTTTCGGGTGAAACCGACTTTGTGGAGGCTTTTACTCCAAGTTTCGACCCCAAGGCTCAACATATAAATAGAGGGGCAGGGCTAGCACCAAAGACACATCAAGAAACACCAAGCCGTGTGCGGCAACCCCATCCCTCTAGTTTATCCTCCGTCATAGTTTCCGTAGTGCTTAAGCGAAGCCTGCGAGATTGTTCTTCACCAACACCGTCACCACGCCGTCGTGCTGCGGAACTCATCTACTACTTCACCCGTCTTGCTGGATCGAGAAGGCGAGGACGTCATCGAGCTGAACGTGTGCAGAACTCGGAGGTGTCGTGCGTTCGGTACTTGGATCGGTCGGATCGTGAAGGCGTCGACTACATCAACGCGTTGATAAGCGCTTCCGCTTAGCGATCTTCAAGGGTATGAAGATACACTCCCCCTCTCGTTGCTATGCATCACCATGATCTTGCGTGTGCGTAGGAAATTTTTTGAAATTACTACGTTCCCCAACATGGTGGGAATTGGAGTAGTAGCCGGCTTGACATCACTTAGCTTGAATCTTTTTAGCATGTCTTGAGCGTATTTGGCTTGGTTGATGAAGGTACCTTCTCTTCTTTGCTTGATATCGAAACCGATGAAGAACTTCAACTCTCCCATCAAAGACATCTTGAACTTAGAGTTCATGAGAGAGGCAAATTCCTCATTGAAAGTTTTGTTAGGGGAACCAAATATAATATCATCAACATATAGTTGGCACACAAACGACTCCCCTTTGACCTTCTTAGTAAAAAGAGTGGGATCGATTTTCCCAACTTCAAATCCACGATCTTGCAACAACTCGGTAAGGTGGTCATACCATGCACGTGGGGCTTTCTTAAGGCCATAGAGTGCCTTATCGAGTTGATACACATGATCGGGGAAGTAGGGATCCTCGAACCCGGGGGGTTGCTTGACATAAACCAACTCATTAATAGGACCATTAAGAAAAGCACTCTTCACAGCCATTTGTTGTAACTTAAAGTTGTGATGGGAAGCATAAGCAATCAACAAACGAATGGATTCAAGGAGAGCAATGGGAGCAAAGGTTTCACCGTAGTCGATACCCTCGACTTGGGAGTAGCCTTGTGCTACCAATCCTGCCTTGTTATGAACGATGGTCCCATGAGCATCTTGCTTGTTCTTGAATATCCACTTGGTTCCAATGACATTGTGGTTCCCCAATGTCCTTGGCACCAATCTCCACACCTTGTTGTACTCGAAGTTGTTGAGTTCTTCATGCATGGCATTCAGCCAATCCGGATCTTCGAGCGCCTCATAGACCTTTTGGGGTTCAACACAAGAGACAAACGCGTGATGTTCACAATAGTTTGCTAATTGTCTACGAGTGCTTACCCCCTTTCTTAGGCTTCCAACCACATTTTCCATGAGATGACCTTTGGTGGTGAGCTTGGAAACAATCTTCGCGACACGACGCTCTAACTCATCCTCGGATGTGGAAAGAGGAGGGGTAACTTGATCATCTTGAGCGCCGTCTTTAGCTTGTTCTTGATCTTGAGCTTGCTCTTGATCTTGAACTTGCTCGGGGAGAACTTGACCTTGGGCATCATTTGGTGGTTCAACACCATCTTGAGGTTGATCTTCCCCTTGGTCTTGTTCAAGAGGTTGAGGGCCTTCACTTTGTTCTTTGGAAGCGTGTGGATCTTGGGTTGGTGATGGCTCCACTTGTGTGGAGCATTGTCCTTCTCCTTCGGCCGCAAGGGGTTCCTCAATGGGTAGGATATGACCCACACCCATTCTTCTTATGGCTTGGGGACGAATTTCATCCCCTATATCACAAGTACCACTTTGCTCCACTTGGGAGCCGTTATTCTCGTCAAACTCTACGTTACACGTCTCCTCAATGAGTCCGGTGGACTTGTTGAGGACACGGTAAGCATGAGAGTTTGTAGCATAACCAACAAATATGCCCTCATAAGCTCTAGCCTCAAATTTAGACAAACGAACACCTTTCTTGATAATGAAACACTTACACTCGAACACCCGGAAGTACTTGAGGTTGGGCTTGTTACCAGTAAGTATTTTGTAAGGAGACTTGTTCAAGCCTTTGCGGAGATAGAGCCGATTGGATGCATGACATGCTGTGTTGATGGCTTCGGCCCAAAAGTTGTATGGAGACTTGAACTCTGCCATCATGGTCCTTGCCGCATCCATCAACGTCCGGTTCTTCCTCTCCGCGACACCATTTTGTTGAGGGGTATAAGGTGCAGCATATTGATGCTTGATCCCCTCATCACTAAGAAACTCATCCAAGGTGTAGTTCTTGAACTCGGTGCCGTTGTCACTTCTTATTGTCAAGATCTTTGCATCATGTTGACGTTGAGCTTCACTTGCAAAGTCGATGACGGTTTGTTGAGTCTCACTCTTCCTCTTGAAGAAGTATACCCAAGTGTACCTTGAATAATCATCCACAATCACCAAGCAATACTTTCTACCTCCAAGACTATCAAAGGATGGAGGCCCAAAGAGATCCATGTGAAGGAGCTCCAAGGGTCTCTTCGAGTAGATGATAGTCGTGGGAGGGTGAGCCTTCTCATGAAGCTTTCCTTCGATACAAGCACTGCAAGCACGATCTTTGGCAAAACTAACATTTGTTAGTGCACGGACATGGTCCCCCTTGAGAAGACTTTGCAAAGGTCTCATATTGACGTGGGCTAAACAGCGATGCCAAAGCCATTGCACATCAACTTTAGCCATTAGGCATGTCGCGGTCTTAGTGGGTCGCTCCAAAAAGTTAATCACATAAAGGCCGTTCCCGACATGCCCAACAAAGGCTACTTTAAGAGTCTTGCTCCACAAGAGGGCCACGGTATCAATATCAAAGAAAGTGGCAAAACCCATGAGTGTAAGTTGATGAACGGAAAGTAGATTGTAAGCAAGGGACTCAACAAGCATGACTTTCTCGATCGTTAGATCATGAGAAATGACAACCTTGCCAAGACCCAATACCTTAGAAGACGAGGCATCACCCCTCTCGACGTTGGTGGGCATAGAAGGAATCTTGTGCACGTCAACCACCAAGTCCTTGCTTCTGGTCATATGATTTGTTGCTCCACTATCGAGCAACCATGACCCCCCACTAGAAGCAAACACCTACAAGAGATCAACGCTTGGTTTTAGGTACCCATTTCGTAATGGGTCCTTTTATGTTAGTAACAAGGGTCTTAGGAATCCAAATAGACCATTCAATGTACTCATAAGGAGAACCAACAAATTTATCATAAACATGCCCATCACTAGCACGGCACAACACATAAGAAGGGTTAAAGTCGTCGGCTTTGTTGGAAGGGGTGGCATTGTCCTTTTTGACATCACCACCCTTCACATTGTTCTTCTTCTCCTTAGGAGCACCCTCTCCTCCTTCACAAAAGTTTGCTTGAGAGGAGGAGGTCGTTTGGCCTTGTCGTTCTTCTTCTTGTTCTTGGACTTGGGTGTGAACCCAACTCCCTCCTTGGCCACAACTTCCTTTTGATTGCTCAAAAGGTCATTGAGGTTATTCTCACCTTGTATGCACGTAACAAGGCCTTTCTCAAGTTGCTCCTTCAACTTGCCATTCTCCTCCACAAGATGCACATGCTCACAACATGGGTTAGTGGCATTTGCATTATCAATTAATACCATATGAGGAAAGGTGGCTTTTTCTTAAGTTAGCTTCACTTGGAGTTGATCATGAGACTCCTTAAGGCTAGCATGAGCACTCTTCAAGACCTTGTGGGCCTTGTCGAGTATATCAAAACTCCTCCTTGAGTCTAGCATGGTCAACGCCAAGTTTAGCCTTCTCGGAAGTTAGCACATGAGATACAACAAGAGCATGATCAAGATCTTTCTTTAACTTAGCATGGTCATCGTTGTGTGACTCCTCAAGAGCCAAACTATGCCCACGCTCTTCCTCAAGAGCATTAGAGAGATTCGATATCTCATCGGCATAGTCACGACTATGACTTTCCATCTTAGAGATGGTTTCTTCATGAGCCTCGATCATGTCATTGGCTTCACCAAGTTGTTCCAAGAGAGCAACGAAGTGCTTCTTGGATTTGCCCTTGAGCTTACTCATAAAAGACTCAAATTCATTTACTTCCTCATTAGACCCCTCACTTTCATCAATGCCATCCGTCAAGGAAGGATTAGTAATGATGGTGGTTTGATGTTGGGGGTTACCTTGTTGGTGGCCATAGCCACAAACTCATCAACACATCACTTGAGGACAGGGTGTGGAAGTCCGACCGTTGACGGATGACGGAGGACATGGCTTTGTGGTAGGGCATCATTGCCTTGAGGAATTTGCGCTTGATCCGAGTTGTCATCCGTGTCCTTACTTCCATGATCCGGAGAGACTCAAGCTTGCTTACTCTCCGATAGAGCTCACGAGGTTCTTCTTCTTATTTCATTGCAAACTCATCGGCTTCATCTTGGACCACTTCATAATTGAAACGTTGAATGCTTGCGCTTCCTCAATAAAGGGAAACCACCTTGAGCCAAGCATCTTTGGCAAGGGAGTAGGGCCGGAGATGAGGGAGGTTTTCGGGAAGGATTGCTTCTTGGATGATGAAGAGAGCATTCTCATTGAATTGATGGTCCACGATTTCTCTAGGAGAGAAGTTGCTCGGAATATCGGATAGAAACCTTCTTCAATGATTCTCCAAAGGTTAGTGTTCACATGATTTAAATTAGCGGCAAAGCGATAAACCCAGAATCAAAATCCTCCTTTTATCAATCTTAGGTGGTGGACGGCATGATTCAAATGAGTGGAAGAATCGGTCCACCATAAGCGGAGGAGGTTGCACATGGGCGAAGATGCGGTGCCATTCTTACCACTAGGCGATGGGGCTTTCTCACTAGTAGTTTCCCCTTATCGGAGTTAGCATCCGCTCCGTGTTGGCGGGATCACCCACTTTCACGGGTCTTTGTCATTGGAATTTTCACGGCAGATGTCCTCATGGAAGGACTTAGTCGCAGGGCCATCGTGCGGGTTTACCTAGAGGGTTAAAGCGGACACAAGACACGAGAATTTATCTTTGGTTCGCGCCGGAGAAAGTAAAACCTCGTCCGAGTTGTGATGTGATTGATATGGTTTCGGCGACTAGGGAGCAATAGCTTTGCCTTAGTCTCGAATCCTCTCCCTTAACTTCTTGCGCCTGCGTCCCCTTATATACGAGGTTGGCCTTGCGGCGGTTTCTGAATCCCAATCCGGCTCACGCAAGAGTCGGCTTGGTTTCTCCTTTCTGTCTTACAATACAAGCTACAATACTAAAGGCGGTTTACATGTATAGACCTTAATTAGCCTCTGGGCTCAGGCCTCTATGGGCTGGACCATGCCTGAGGGTAAACAAGCCCTTCCGGCGGTTCACACTCGTAGTTGTATCCCCAACATTAGGCCCCAGTTGACTTGAACGGTTCACGTTAATCTTCACACCTTCGAAACTCTTGGTCTCTTTTCACATTTTGTAAACCGCCAGGCTGTTTGAACCGCAGTGATGTCATCTTAGATCCAGCGTGTCGAGGCGTCTGGCGTCATCTTTAATAAAGAAATCCAAACAGTAAGATTCCCCATTTAATGCCATTCCGGAATCAGGCGGCATTGCACGTCGCTTGCTTTTGACTCCTCGATTCGCGCCGTTGATTGCTCGGCTCCTTATAAATAGACCGGCCGCCTCTGTCTCTTCTTCTTCTTCTCCTTCCTCGCGGCGCTCGGTCTTGAAGCTCCGCCGTCGCCTCCGACCTTCGAGCGATGCGTCAGCGCCGGCGCCCCGCATCAACTGACCGTGTCGGAGTATTCGGCGCTCCTCCGCCTTCGCTCATCAAGTAAGGTCCTTTTCGAACCCTAGATCCCATCGTAGACCTTGTTCATCCGCTGGTTTATCTCGTGTTCTTCACGCTCCTACGCCATGGCGTCGGCTCGGTAAGTAGCGCTCATCCTATGCAAATGGCTGCTTTAGCAGTCCATCCGACCCTATGCATCTTCCCTTTTCGTTTAGATCCTCTATTTTAACATACCTGAACCTTCTGCGTTGTCACGAGGTTCGCATGGGTAAATGAAATTTCCTTCTGAATTCGGTAGATCTAGATTACTTTCATTAGCGTGAGAAACCTGTTTCATCTACACTTAGTAACTTTTCAGCTCTGCCTCCTTTGGCGGTTTAACTTTTGATAGCTAACCGTCACTCCATTAGTCCATAGTTAAGCGGAATGGGAAGCCATTGCTGAATTGCGGTTTAACGATATCGCAACACGACCCGTTCGGTGGTGAACCTTTTCTTCCTTTCTTTTACATGAGCTTTAGTCTTCGGAATGGCTCCTCAATTTTACGCTTGCAAGCTGGGTCCGGTCGAGAATCAGCGAGAGCGCAGCTCAGCGGCTATGTCACCTTGGCGGTTTGGCTCGAAAAATGTCCTCCATTGGCGTGTTCAGGAGGCGAGTTTCCTCGAGCATAGCGGGAGAAGTAATTGTGTTTATGCAGCACTTAGACGGGGTTACGCGCCCGGTTCAAAATTTTCGGGGCGTCCTTGCCGGTTTGCAACTCCACCCTCGAGATATCGGCCCAAATTCACGTGTCGAACATATGCAACTTTCAAGTCTTTTGTGAAGTCTATCTTCAAGAGGAACCATTTGTGGAGTTGTTAGGGATTTTTCCATTTGAACCGTCGCACAGAATTTTACGATGGTCCCAACACGGAGCTAGGCGTTTCAATCCGAGAAGAGGAAGAAGTCGATTTTCCTCCGCCAAACATCACAGACCATCAAAGTTGGAACCAAACTTGGTTCTCTGCGGAATTCTTGCCCACCTTAGCGAAAACCCCTTGCGGGTTACCGCTCTCACCGGCTCGACAACCAGCATCCACGCCTTCACGCTTAACACGCGGGCAGGAAGAACTTCGCTCCACAAATAATCAAGCTCCGAGCTCTAATGGCCAATAAGCAACGGCGTGGATCTTGTGCGTTCTTTGGGTTTCTTGAGGAATTTTGCCACTAAGCCGCCCGGCCGGATTGATGCGCGAATATGCGGCAGCCTCAAAGATCCTCAAAGGCGTCACGAGCTGCCAATAAGCCCCGAGCAGGAGGTCACGAAGTCGTCAAGAAGATGCTCGGCGAGCCAATCTCCGTCTGCTGACCCTAACGGGTTGGCTCCATTTTGCACCGCCAATAAACGCCCGGTAAGCTTTACTACTGCCTTTCGGGCTCGTAATACTCTGTTGATATCGCTAATCCTTGTTACTTCTCGGGCTGACAGCTCATACGAAGCGCACCAAACCGGTTAAATGCGCGTGTAAAATCAAGGCCACTAAGCGAGGCAAGAAGAAGACGCGAGTCCTCGATCCACGGAGGGCGAAGTCGAAGCGAGGTAAAACTTGACACTTACAAGGAAGCCGCCGTAAACCCGGCTTTCCGCTTTATGTTTCTTCCTGCATATGCTTGGCCTTTACAATCTTTTCTTGACAATTTTCTTCCCAGGATGATCTTTGAAGCCAGCCATGCCGATCCTGTTGAGGTAATCTTACTTTCTTCGAATCCGATCTTGCGCGGTTAAGAGAATCCGTCGCGCCGTCCGGAAAGTGAAAAAATATCATTCTGTGCTTACTTGAATCCAAATCTTTCCTTGAAGACACGGCCCAGGCTGAAGGCGCCCGTACAACCCGGCCGATGTGTGGATTACCTCATCGGTTTACGGACACCAACCGGAGCGTCGTCCGGAGGTGACTTGCTCTCTGGCGTTATCCCTTAAAGGTTTCTTAGATGTCCTCTCAATCCGTCGACCCAATTATCGGGCCTCTTCCAACTCGTCTGGCGGTTCATCCACCACACTGGCTGCCTCCGCTGAACATCGCGCGGGTATGTAATTGCTGTCCATCAATTCGATTTACCATTACCTTGGTCAATTTGTCTTGATCAATTTTGTATATTGCAGCACCAAGGCTACGCTTGAGCAAGAAAGCAAAACTCTTGATCCTACCGGGATGTTGATCGGGAAAACCGAGAACAACCACGAAAATCCTTAAGCTGCCAAGGAAGCTACGGCGAGTTGTACAAAAGCGACACTGGCGATCCGCGGAAGTTGAACCGGAGGTCAAGTGGAAACTTCACGACTGCTCCATCAAACCCGTCCGCCCGAGCAGTCGTGGTATTCAACCGCCGAGCGAGCAAAAGCGACGCCGAGCCCAAACAAGACCGCTGAAAATGGCGATGTTATTGTGACGGTCTGGTTATACTGCTCCTAGCCAACGGATCGCTTTAGCAAAGCCTGAGCATCGAAAAGTTCCACTACTATGAGCAAGGACAAGGGAAGGCTGATATAGAACTACGACAATTTCTCTGCCAAGAGCTTCATTAAAGCTTTACGAACCGGCTTTACACAAGCCGTGACTTTGAAGCGGTCTAATGCATCGCATGAAGGACGCTATGAGGTAATGGACTGACCTTTCTTTTATTTTAAGCGCATAGTAGCCCCCAAAGTCGGTTTAACTTTGTAAAGTTAAGCGGGACTTAGATAATGCCTCTTTATAGCAAATTGAGATCAACTAGCCATTAGCCCCCAAGTGCCAAGTTGAATACTTGTATTAAGCTTGGGACTTGTATAATAAAACCACTAACATGCTTCCTTTGTCATCGAATGAAATACACCCGACAAGTGGTGCAACTCCGAGGACCTCCGAACCAATCTGGAAACCCAAATAGCGAAGCCACCAAAGCCAAGGATGAGCTAAAAACTGCCACGACCACCATGGAGCGGTGAAGAGTGGTACAAATCCGGCGGGTCAGCTGGGACACCGAGAAAGCCGGTTTAGTAAAGCGGGCGGAGGAAGCTGGCGGCCCTTAAACGGTGATTGAAGAGCTTACGGACTCAAGCGCCAAGTGCATGCCATGACCTCTGCCGTCTTTGGTAAGCAAATTTACTTGAACATGCACTGTGTTAATGCTTCGCCGGTTTAGCTGGAGCTATCTAAACTTGGTGTAGGCAAGCGTATCGCTCATCACAGGCTCGGCGTGCGAAAAAGCTCAAGGCCGTACACCACTGATTGAGCAGCTATATCTTGGCGCCAATGAGTCATATCGCCACTTCATATGACAACAGCGCCATCCACGATCGGAGGCGGCTGGACGGCTGTCCATGATTCAGGACAGCTTGAAGAGATGAAGCGATCGCGGCATTTGGCACCCTCACGCTCGACTCGTGCCAAGGCATGGATAAGCGGATCTTGATCCGGCTGATATAGCTAAAGGTTTTCCAGCGCTCAAGAAAGCGGTGAAGCCTTTGATAACGATGCCTGGCGGATCACAAAGGAAATCGTCCGTTAAGCGAGTCAAGCGGCGCGGAAGCCAATCTGGAGGTTCACGCTCTTTTATAGCGCAAACAACAAGCGGGTGGAATTTGTCATCCGGAAGTGCGAGCCTGATTCCTCAATCCGTAAGCACACACGCCCCCAGCGTTGATCCGGCTGGTGATAAGTGAAAGCTGTCTTCGAGCCTTAACCGGATTGGTGGTCTACCAATGACTTCGGGCTTTGGGTGAAGAAGAAGAAGAAGCTGAGCGGCGCCGTCGCCCGTCCCCTCCACCTCGCGCCAACCCGGTGAAGCGGCGTGATCCGTCAAGCCGGGTGACATATCTAAAGCTTCAAGAGCATAACTCCGCGTGAAGCGCCCGGACCTCGAAAGCTTTGTAATAGGATAGCCGGTGTCTTTCATTGAACAATGCGGTACAACCTCGGTTGTAAACTTTTGCATGGCGGTCTTTGGATCCGTTGGCTTTTGTAGTAAATCACGCAACATATTTTGCACTGCAATCACAAGTTCTTAAAACGCCATGGCGGTTTACACCTCTAGCAGATTGATACCAATATATTTATATGAGAAAATACGGTATCTGATCAAAACCATGTGATCTGAACATACCTGCCAGCATCAGGCACACAGTTGGCTTTAGCCAATCCCGAAGCGGAGGTCTCACAGACCATCACCGTCAAAGGAGAGCAATCCCTGCGTGCATAAGACCGATTTACCGTGTAAATCGTTGCCGAACATGATAAGCCCCTGTTACTCCACAATGGGATGTTTAACGGTAAAATCAAACCGGAACAAAATCGCCAGCTTAAAAACGTATCAACAACGTAAATCCGGTTTAATAAAAAATTTGTCGGTTTAAGAAGGCCGACAAAAGCCAAATGGTTGGTATCAAAATCACATAGAAGCAAAATCAATGAGAAAAAACCGTTTTGCAAGGAAAGGCTGTACTAAGCGGATCGAGATAGTGTTACCATGGTGGACGGGACCAAGCCCCTATCTGACGTAGCGATGGTTCAAGTCAGCGGGTCCCCAAGCGAACTTCGTGGCATGATGCCGATCAAGTGGCATTGCAATGGTTGGGTTGACCAAAGCCCCAAGTGATTCTATGGCCTTAGGCCGACCAAAGGCGTGTTGGTTGGGGCGTGACCATGTCCCCAAATGATCTGGTGGCTTTCGCTTGCCAAGGCGTTGCATTGGTTGGATCGACCAAGCCCCAAATGACAAAAGTTTACGAAAACAAGGCCAAGGGTTAAACGGAGGCAGCTTCACGACAACATCTCCATGTGCCCGAACGGTCTTTTATGCGAACAGATACCCGCTTTAGCCGAGGATCCGGTTTATTGCCTTTATTTATAATATATACATTGTCTTGATATGTACATAAGTGGAGCCAATGGCTCGGTATAATAAGGCGAAGATGAGCTATGTTCCACGGCTGTTGGTCTCTTCTTCGGCGTCGTGAGTCCTTTACGCTCTCGAACATCAATCGAGATAGTAGGACCCGTTGTATAGATTCTTCTTGACCACAAGGTCCTTCCCAAAGGTGGAGATAAGCTTGTGCATATCTTTACGGTCTTGAATGAGCGCTGCACTAAATCTCCTTCTGAAAGGTTCTGGTTTTAACCCCGGCGTAATCTGAAGCGAAGATCTTCTTTGGTGAACCGCCCGAGCGGGCTGCTGCCATATCGCGCTCTTCGTCCGGTCGGTCCAAATCATCTTGCCGTGCTGCCTCGCTACCGCTTCAACATAAGCTGCTACTCGGCGAGTCGTGGCGGATATCAGCTGGAAGGACCGCCTCGCTCCATAGACCATAAAAGCGGCGTGCATCCGATTGGATCGGTTGGGGTAGTGTTTATACTCCATATCGCGATGGCAGCTCTTCCACCCAACAACCGGCGTCCTTTCTAAAGGGACCATAAGCGGGGTTTGATACCCTTCAAGATTTCTGATTAGCTCGTTCCGCTTGACCATTGGATTGCGGGTGGGCTCTGAAGAAACATCAAGTCGGATGTGCTCTCGTTCACAAAATTCC
This sequence comes from Aegilops longissima, assembly GCA_021605205.1. Taxonomy (NCBI): domain Eukaryota; kingdom Viridiplantae; phylum Streptophyta; class Magnoliopsida; order Poales; family Poaceae; genus Aegilops; species Aegilops longissima. The sequence continues at coordinate 20,779 of JAHIAM010000237.1, forward strand.
TTCATAGCTCCTTTGGACAAATTGGTGCCATTGTCCGTGATGATCTTGTGTGGAAAACCAAACCGGAAAATCACCCGTTTGATGAACTGAACCGCCGTGGCTGCATCACACTTGCTAACGGCTGCCTCAACCCACTTTGTAAATTTATCCACGCCACCAACAGGTGGGTCTTTTTAATCCTTGGACCTTTTGAAAGAGCCCAACCATATCCAGCCCCAAATGCAAAATGGCCAAGTAATGGAATCATCCTCAACTCTTGGGCTGGCACATGAAACGCGTCTGGAGAACTTTTGGCAACCATCACATCGTCGACGGATCCTCCGCATCGGCATGGGCGATCGACCAATAGAAACCATGGCGGAATGCTTTGGCCACAGGGATTTTGAACCGGCGTGGTGACCACAATCCCTTCATGAATCTCTGCAATATCTCATAGCCCTCTTGAGGACTAGCGCTCAAGCGCCCACGACACCTTTGCGGCGGTGCAACTTCGCCATGAACAATTGTCATAGACTTAGACCGCGAGCGATCTGCAAGACCGCGTCTCATCCTCGGTAACTTCGCCCGGTTCATGTATGCCAAATAAGGGCGTCAATCCGGAATGACATGCAAGCCGCCACCAATTGAGCCTCGGATCAGGTATAGCCAAATCAATTTCATCGGGGAGCTTAAGCGGCGGTTTGTGCAGCACATCAAGGAAAAGCGTTAGGCGGGACGGGTTCTGGCTGAGAACCAGCCGGCTCAAAGCATCGGTAACCGTTCTTCGGCGATCCACATGGTCCACGATATCCTTTGAAATGTCTGCAACAACATCCACTTCCGATGATGCGCAGCCATGAGTGGATCTTTGGAGTCCCAAGTGCGGATACTTCTTTGGGCCACCAAATCAAGTCACCAAAGCATTTAACCCGGTGAGATTCATTTCCTTGGCCATCCAGGAGACCATGGAGCAAAGCTTCATACTCAGCTGCATTGTTAGTACAAAGGGAACATTAGGCGGAGAACATAACAGAACTTGTCACCTCGTGGGGAAGTTAATACGACTCAGCCCCGAGCCCTCAATTGCTGGACCCATCAAAATGGATGGTCCAATAGGTGTGATCCGGCTTCTCTTACGGCTTGCAACTCCGTCCAATCATTAATGAAATTCACAAGTGCACGAGACTTTCACGACCGTCAAGGCACATACTTTAAACCGTCTGACCCAAGTTCTATAGCCCACTTAGCAATCCGACGATCGCTTCCGGTTCGGTATGATATCGCCCAGGGGCAGGCCGACCCACTGTGATGGGGTGCCCTTGGAAATATTGCTTTAGCTTCGACAGCCATAAAAACTCCATATACCAGCCGCCAATGTGGATATCTTTGTTTAGATTCGATGAGAACCTCGATGTAATGGCGGCATTGAACGGATACTCCTTCCACCTCCTTGCGCTCCACCACAATGGCCACTCACTGCCACGGCATTAGCGACAACATATAACGAGGCGGCTCCATCGTCAATAGGGGCAGCAAGAAGCAAGCGAGTTGGCCAGCTGCGCTTTAAATCCTCAATGCCTCATCGGCAGGTGAGCTCGAGACGAATTGATCCGTCTTCTTGACATCGGTACAAAGAATAGCCTTCTCTCTAAGCGTTGATAAACCCGGCTTAAGCGCATGCAATCCGGCCTATAGCGTTGGACATCGTTGATGCACTTTGGCTTAGCTAAGGAGGTGATAGCTGTAATCTTCTCGGATTAGCCTCAATCCCCGGTTGGACAGAAAACCCAACAATTTGCTGCGGAACACCAAAGGCGCACTTGGCGGGTTGAGCATCATCTTGTACACCATAAGTTGTCAAGGTTTCCTTTAAATCCTCAATCAATGTTTCCTTTGCCTTGATTTCACTGCGATATCATCCACATAGGCGTGCACATTGCGGCCCGATCTGCTCATCTGGACAATTCATGCCATAGCGCTGATAAGTTGCTTAGGCGCTCTTGAGCCCAAAGGCATGGACACATAGCGAAGGCTCCAAAAGGGGTGATAGCGCCGTTTTCTCCTGGTCCTTAACGCCATCTTAATCTGATGATAGCGGAATCGCATCGAGCTCAAGCGCTCACAACCCGCCGTTGCATCGATGATCTGGTCGATGCGGGGGGGCGAAAGGATCTCTTGGACAAGCTTTGTTAAGATCTGTGTAATCACGCTTTGTCGTCAAGTGCCATTCTTCTTAAGGACCAAAACCGGGTTAGCAAGCCACTCGGATGAAAGACTTGACGATAAACCCTGCTTGCCAAAAGCCTAGCAACTTCTTCTCCGATGGCCTTGCGCCTTTCCTCATTAAACCGGCCCGAAGAAACTGTTTTACGGTTTGTATTTTGGGTCAACATTAAGAGTGTGCTCGGCGAGTTCCTCGGTACACAGGCATGTCGGAAGGCTTCCATGCAAAAATGTCCGATTCTCACGGATGAACTTCGATGAAGCGCTTTCCTATTTAGGATCCAGGTTGGCGATGGTGAACTGCTTGGACGAATCGCCGGGCACAAAATCAACAAGCCGTCTCAGCCGCCGATTTGAACTTCAAGTCCGGATCATGCTACGTAGTCGGTTTCTTCAAAGGGTCATATCCGCGGATCAACATTATCTTTATAATACTTTAACTCTTCCGTGGCACAAAGCCGGCTCGCGTAAGCATCACCTTCCTCGCACTCGAGCAATCCGGCGGCTCCATGAATCGTTATCGTTCCTTTGTGACCGGCATTTTCAGCTGTAAGTAAACATAACGAGGGCGCGCCATGAACTTAGCATAAACCGGCCGCCCAAAGAGGCGTGGTAAGGGCTTTGAATTTTCACCACCTCAAATGTCAGCGTTTACGTGCGAGTCATGCTTGCGTCTCCAAGGTCACCTCGAGCTATCTTACCGGCCAAGATGCAGCCGACTTACCGGGCACCACTCGGTGAAATCTGTCTTGGATGGCCTAAGATGCCTATCTGTCATTATCGCCCGGAAAGTCTCGTAATACGGGATGTTGATCTGCTTCCTCCATCCATAGAACCTTGGTAAACTTGCCCTCCTACAGGGTGCCACCACCAGGGCTAACCGACCGGATTGTAAACCGGGGAGGATGGTCCTCTCTGCTCCACACAATCGGCTGCTCGGACCGGCGTAGATAATGCGGCGCCAGACCCAGTTCAACAACGTGACCGCCCCCTCTGAAGTTTTCGGTCTCGTCGGTCCAAGCTGGTGGTAAAGGCGTGGTACTGTCCACTATTCAAGCTGCTTTGGGTTGCTCGATAACCCGATTGCTGCTTTTGTTGATTGTAGCCCCTTGGTTACGGTATTACGATTACCTTGATTATTCGATTGCCTTGCCGCCGGATTACCACGAATCCGGGCGGAATTCCTCCACCGTAACCGGGCGGACCACGAACATACCGGGCCCTGAATCATCTGGGAAAGAGTTGGAGTTTTGAACTCACGCATGATATAACAATCCTTCCAAGGTGGTTCGCGGTACCTCTTCGTCCCATGCTTGGACAAGGTTGATTCAATATGAAATTCAAAGCGATCCGGTTGTGACCACCGGTTTATTGCCTACCCCTGCGCCGCTGACCCTTGTCTGTAGCGTTGGTGTTAACCACAAAGCCCATGTTGCCGTTAAACTTCGCTTGTTCCCTCCATTGCACTGCCGAATGATCTGCGGCCTGGAGTTGCCGTTCTGTTTTCCCTTCCCACTTCATCATTCTCAGATTCGGGATCCTTGGTACTACTCGAGAATCAGCGTACTTTACCCAGCCCATTAGAGTGCCCATGTCATGGCAGCTTCATGCGACCCAGCTTCAACTTCAATGGCTCGAACGGCAATTGGCTTCCAAGGTCAAGATCGCGAGAATCCGGGTTGATCGGTCGGAAGAATGTAGAACTTCGAAGCAGGCGCGCAATGGGTGGTAGACTCTCCCTCCGCTTTGGACACAAGCCGCCCGGATCCACCATAGACATGGGCTGTTTACAGGTGTCTTTGAAATTTTGGATGAACCGGGCTGCATAGCGGGGTCCATGAGCTGATAGAGTTGGCGACAAGTTTTTCAACCAAGTCGGGCCGTACCTTCCAACATCATTGTGAAGTACTTCGCACCGCGCTGCAACCGTCCGTCTAGCATTTCCATGGCCATCTCGTAGCTTTCTATCCGCCCTGGAGCCGTCGGCGGTATAATTTGGCACCTTACGCGGCCATAAAGTCCTTGGGCAGCGCCGCGTTGCGTAAGCGGGGGCGAGCAAGCACCCCAAAAGGCGGCGTGACCCGGTTGAAGATGGTCAGACGAACCAGCGTGGGCGGATGACCCTGCTTGTCTTGCTAACTTTCGGCCTCCCTCGTGCCTGGCGCGGTCCACTACCGCTTGAGCATCTTCAAAGCCGCCCGCCCGGATTATTGCCTTGGCGGACAGCGCTGCGCATTGCTTGAATCTGACGGTTAAATCAAACAGCGTCGGCTATAGCTCCGGCTTCGGGCGAAGTGGAGTGGATCCGATCCGGCCCGGGCGAATCACGCTTCTGCTGAGCGAGGCCGTCTGAGGAGCTCCTTAACCCGGCGTGTCTCTACCGCTTTGTGGTGAATCGCCTTCAATTGGAATCGCCTCCAACCGTTACGCGGCCACAAGATTATCCATCGGGTTGGAGTAGTGACCGGAGGTGTCTGCGATGCAGGCGCACGGTATGATGGCGAGGTAGATCTACCACCGGGGCTGAACCGGTGCGGCCGTCCCAGTGCTTCGGCGGTTTACTGTGGCGGATTCTTGGTCCCTGCTCTGGGGTATTGAAAAGCTCCCTACCCTCAAAAACTGAAGGTAAGCAGGACTGTGCTTCCTTTTCATGACTTCTGTGGCGCTTCTGGTCCGGCCGAGCCTATAGCCTGCGCATCCAGCGGCTCGTTCACGCCATCCGTTCGTCGCGGCCGCCAGTCCGCTTTAACTAGTGATCTGTTCCCTCACCTTTGCAATCTCCGCGTTGTGCAGGTCACGATCCGGCGGATTAACTTCCGCCATGAGCACAACCAATGTGTCAGCTCGACAAAACTTGAGCGGTGGGCGCACGGGGCCTCCGCTCCGGCTGCCATCACCGCTGTTGAACCGGCGACCACGGGTGCAGCGGCGAAGAGTGAAGTGCCTCCTGCGTCACCGCCATGAGGCCCCAACCGGTTGGGTAGATCGAAGGGTCGGAATACTCTCACCGTCGGAACAACCCCGATCTGGCCATCCTGCACCGCCGGTATAAAGACTCAGTTTCTCCGGCCGGCGATTAAATCGCCCGGTAAACAGCAGTTTCGTCACGGATCTTGATCGCCCTCGTAACCTCCGTGGGCGACTCCCCGAAAACATGCTTGACGCCCGGTTTAGCGAGGGCAGGACTCTTCTTCGCCGCTGAGCCGTCTCGGCGGGGTCGGTGCGGGCGTGCCAGAACTGACTTCGCCAATCTTGCCGATGAACACGTGTATGCGCCAAAGGGACCCGGTACCCGTACTCAAGCGAGCGGCCTCGGGGCCCGATCCGCATCGTCGATGTAGAGCTTGCCGCGGACGACTCTTAGTCATCCGGCCCCCTGCATAACCTTGAGTCGCCGAACTTGCCCTCTAAGATCATCAAACCATCGTGCGATAGCCCCACGGTGGCGCCAAGCTGTCGTGGAATTGTCACGGCGGATGTCCTCATGGAAGGACTTAGTCGCGAGGGCCATCGTGCGGGTTTACCTAGAGGGTTAAGCGGACACAAGACACGAATTTATCTTTGGTTGACGCCGGAGAAAGTAAAACCTATCCGGTTGTGATGTGATTGATATGGTTTTCGGCGACTGGGAACAATAGCTTTGCCTTAGTCTCGAATCCTCTCCCTTAACTTCGCCGGCGGGTCGTCCCCTTATATACGGGTTGGCCTTGGCGGTTCTAGAATCCCAATCCGGCTCACGCAAAGAGTCCGGCTTGGTTTCTCCTTTCCTGTCTTATAATACAAGCTACAATACTAAGGCGGTTTACATGTATAGACCTTAATTCGCCTCTGGGCTCCAGGCCTCTATATGGGCCTGGACCATGCACGAGGGTAAACCGGCCCTTCCGGGGCGGTTCACACTCCGTAGTTGTATCCCCAACAGGTGCGGTGGAAAGTTTAAGCCCTTCTAGAATTCTTTAAACATGTCCTTGACCTCGGTCGTCATGGAGGTTTTCAATGTGTCCAGCATACATTGAATTCCTCACGAGATCGAGTACCCCCATCTCCGTAGATGATATCGGATTCGCACAGTGCTCCCCACATCATCTATAGCGTCAACCATACTCTTGGACGGTAAAGTCCTTGAAAAGAGCGAGGCTCGATACCAATTGAAAGGATCGATATAGTTGACTAGAGGGGTGGGGGTGAATAGGCAACTAACAATTTTAAGCTTTTCTTTACCAATTTAAACTTTGCGATAATAGAGGTTGTCTAGATGTGCAACTAGGTGAACAACCTATATGATGCAATCAACACAAGCACAAGAGCAAGCAAGGATAGAAACACAAATAAGCTTGCACAAGTAAAGGGATAGGATAACCAAGAGTGGAGCGGTGGAGCGAGGATGTGTTAAAGTTCCTTCCTTTTGAGGGAAATGCGTCTCCGTTAGGCGGTGTGGAGGCACAATGCTCCCCAAGAAGCCACTAGGGCCACCGTAATCTCCTCTCGCCCTCGCACAATGCAAGGCCGTGATTCCACTATTGGTGCCCTTGAAGGCGACAACAGAACCTTTACAAACAAGGTTGGGGCAATCTCCACAACAATTGGAGGATCCCAACGACACCACGAAGCTTCACCACAATGGAATATGGCTCCACGGTGACCTCAACCGTCTAGGGTGCTCAAACACCCAAGAGTAACAAGACCATAAGGGATAAGTGGGGAATCAAATGTCTCTTGGTGGAAGTGTAGATCGGGCCCTTGTCACCCAATCCAGAGCAAATCAACAAGTTTGATTGGCTTGGGGAGAGATCGGGCCAAAATGGAGCTTGGAGCAACAATGGAGCTTAGAGATGGAAGAGGTGGTCAACTAGAGGTAGGAGACCGCCTTTTATACTCGTGGAAAGATCCAAGCGTTATCCTCTAGTTCAGCCCGCGACACGCAGTACTACCGCTCGAGCGCAGTACTACGGCGAGGCCCGCAGCGGTACTACCGTGGAAGGCCACGGTACTACCTTGACGCAGGCGAAGGCCCAGGACTGCTTTGGTGGCTGAGCGATACTACGGTGGCGCGATCTTGCCGCACACCCTGCGGTACTACCGCAAGGCAGGTAAGCCTGACCTACGAAGGCGCGGATGAAATAAATTACATCGTGCCTACTTCCGCTGAAAAAGCAGTCGAAAACCCAACGCGGTACTACCGCACCGGTCGGTACTACCGTCAGGAAGCGGATGTAAAAATTACATCCGCTCTTACTACATGACATAGCGAGTCTGGGCATGAGGGCCACGGTACTACGGCTCCAAGAGGCGGTACTACCGTGTCCACTCAGCGGTACTACAGCATAAGGCGTCTTGATACTACCGTGTGGTAGCGGATGTAAAAATTACATCCGGCTACTACCATGCGAGCAGCACAAGGCACGGGAGTTGCGGTACTTCGGCTCTGGGAGGCGGTACTACCGTGACCCCGGTGGTACTACGGCTGGTGCTTGCGGTACTACCGCTCCACGGGCAGTACTACCACAAGAACAACGTATGGCCGTCGGTTTATGCACAACTATGACAGGGAAGATACTCCAAAGTGCAAGGAAAGGAAGGACAAGTGTGCGTGTTGATTCCACCCAAACCTTTCGGCCAGAGACCCCTCTTAATAATCACGGCTACCTGCGACTCAAATCCACCAAAGAGAAGCGTGAAACGGCGCCGTCTTCAATAGTCTCCGAGGGCACCGAATCATCTCGTGCCTAGAGATGAAGCATCTGAGAAACTCAAGGCATACGATTCGTACGCAAAAGTATCGTCATCAATCACCAAAACACTTAAGGGATAAATATGCCCTCACACCCTCTCAACATTCATACATATCATATCTCAGACAACACCAAATTCAAGCTCGATCCTGCTGATAATAACTACATCAAATGGTGCACCTTCTTGACCCGCGTTCTCCTCCAATATGGCGCCCAAGATCATGTAGATTGTCTACCCATGGCCAATTCCTGTTGACATCAGATTTTGGCATGATCGAAAATATAATTAAGAAGGATTTAAATGCAAAAATGTTTAAAGTGAGGAAGTTCCGTATCGTCAAAAGGAGAAACTTCGATATTTGGATCATAGCCATCCAGTCTCATCTCTAAGGCCGAAGTTGTGTTCGAAGTACTGAGATTTTATATCTAGAACCCTATTCGGCTGATTACACCCTCAAGATGGCATCGGATGAAGGAGCACTCTAAAGGAATTGTCTTCATATCGTTGAGGCGATCGATTTTCATATATAAATCATCTCAATCGAGTTCATATGCAAAGTTACAGTCAATATAGTGCGGACCAGCTAGGGATCAATATATTACGTTGTAAATCAGACACATGTTGATGGATGTCGATACAATGCGTGAGCAATTAGCCATTGAATACGATCTCAGATCTAAAAATGTTCAACATGAAAGTTGTTCGTCTCATCGAAACGTTCAAGATTGATTTTGGGCTTGTTTCCATCCAAGGTCGTTTACCACCGCAAAAATTACCCGCAAGGTGCAGCCAGTTTAAACCGAACAGTTTTAGAAAGTTGGACAAAACCAATCAAATTTGACTACGGTTTTGGACGTGAATCCAAGCCTTTTCCTTGCACGGGAAGTCCAGCCGCCTCTTATATACCTAAGGGGTGACGGCCGATTGAACAACACACAATTGAACAAATCATCTATCACTTTTTACCTTTACCTTTATCTCTCTCCCTTGTTCTTCTTCTTTCTCGTTCTTCGTCCGTTCTTCTTGTTGCATGGCGGTGAACCTCGAGGCCCTAGGGGCGATCAGGTCGACCTAGGGCAGCCCATGCGCCCGCCGCCACGGCGGGGTCCCTCACAGGCGTGTGCGGTTTGAGTCTTCAAAAGCGCCCGCCGGTTACTGCGTACCACGCTTTGGACGGGTATCCTTCGGCGTGAGCTGTGGTGCATCACAGCGGCGTCGGCGTGCTGGTGGCGTGTTCGTGTCTGGAACAATCCCGGCGCTGCATGGCTTGCCGCCAACGAGCTTACTCTCTAGATCTTCTTCACCTTAGCTGGTTCCTCCTCGAGCTCATCATGGGGGCATCGTCAATGCTTACGGCCTGGTCTCGCATTTGTGATTACTTCCTCGCCAACCAAGGTGCCGCTACATCCACCTCACATGGCTGTACCGCACCCTCAAGCAAGGTGACTGGCGGCCTCGATTCGCCCATCGCCTCAAGGCTCTTGCGGACGGCCTGCATAGCGCAAGCAACCCGGTCTCTCTAAGGATCAGCGATGCCATGGTCTCGACACCATCCGCACCATCCTTAGCGACACGGTGCCGCTGCCTGCATTCGATGTTGCGGCGCTCCGGGTTGGACCTCGCGGAATACAACCTTGATCTCCGTGTTGCGAGGTGGGCTCTGCTGCTCTCACCGTCTCCGGCGGTTCAGACTCTGCCGGCGATTGCGGTGAGCGCTACTTCCTCTGGATGCGGCTTTGTAAACCGACAACCGTGTAGCAGCGGAGGCGACGCAGCCGTGTAACGGATTGTCACGAGATAGTTTACGGACATAAATTACATCCTTGACAATGTTAGGGCAAACAATCAACAGCAGTGAGATCTCCTTCTTCTATCCTACTAGTATTATACTACTCTCTCCGTATGGAAATTAAATGGCCAGACGGCGCGCTAATCTCGGAATCGCCAGATCGTTCTTTCGCATGGGATGAGGGCCGTGTCTTGTATCGTCAATTGTACACGGTAGTTACGTGCGTAACTGCCTACGGACTGCACACCGTCGATAGCTGACGGCCGTTCGCGATACTAGCGACTAGGAAAACCAACTACTGCGGTGTTGACTCCGCCGAAGGTGCACACCAGGATCGCATCAACACGGTCACCGGCCATCTGCGTGGCGTGGTTAGATCATTCGTCAACTCAGGTCCTAGTGAAAAGAAATTACAAGCGCATCTACTTCAACTGTGGGCAACTGAAAAATAGCGTGGCAATTGAAAAGGCTGTCATGTTTTTTAGAACATATTTTCTTAAAATTTGCCAATATGGCCATTTGCAAATTCCTAAGCTTCTTTATCCACATTTGCCATGATCTACAAAGGTATTTTTGCCATGATTTTTTTGGACTAAGGCAAATTTCTTTTTTGGACCATGTCAAATTTCTTTCTTTTGTGTCATTACGAATCTATTATTAGACCCTAGAAAAAAAATCTTGTACAGTGAAAACTTTTTTTTGTTTTACCATGGCAGATTTTGTAATTTGGACTATGTAAAAATTGTATTTGGGCCATGGCAACTTTCCTTTTGTAATATGAAAATTTTATTTGTTCAAACATTGTTAATCTTTACTTTAATTTTTTTACACGATGTAAATTTTATTAAGTACACCATGCTAGTTTTATTGTAGGTAACATGGCACTTATATTACCAAGCAGTTTTTTATTTTTGGTATTGTATGGAGCATTGGAGTATATTAGACCAATGGCAAATTTTAGTTTTTCATAAGCATGCCAAAATGGAAATCATTGCAATTTTGCTAGGTGCTGTTTCATCTAGGCATTTTTGCTAGGTGCCTGTGTTCACTTACCTACAATTATTTTGCCAGGACAAATGACACATCATGGTACCTTAGTACGGTACCGTCACTAATGCCATTTTAGTGCAAGGGACGTGAAGCCGGCTTCAATGTGGCGCATCGGCCAGAGTAGACTTCTCCGTCACTACATCGGCATTGAAGTGTTGCCGCCCGCTCATCCGGTCACGTTGGGTCGCGTACTCTATTGGGCATGTATGATCGGGCCGGCGGAGTGAGACATTGCCATGACGGCAGGGTGTGATAGTCTACACTTGGTCCAGGACATGAGTTCCTATCGGATCCGGTTTACTTTACTACCCCTTGCTTGGATTCAAATGTTGAATATATAATGTATGATGAAAGTTGGTACCGTGATCCCAATAAACAGGCACCATGTGAAAAAGTACATACATTTATGATACATACACAAGCACTTTTTATGACACGGCGATCAATTTTTAATATATGTGATGAACATTTTTAGTACACAATCAACATTTTTTGTTGAAATGCATGATCAATATTTTTGAACACACGGTGTTTAAAAAGTACATGATCGACATTGTGACTTGTGAGTACAAGATGAACAATTTTCATTATAATGAGAACTTTTCAATGAGCGGTAAAAAAATTAAACTACGATGAACATTTCTAAACACACGTCGAAAGTTTGTCTAATGTGTGATGAACACTTTTTAAAAAAGTTAAAGCTTTTAGAAAAACGTTCATGTAAGTATAAAAGTGTTAACACATAATGACATTTCTAATTACATGATGAAACCTTTTAAATACACTATGAGTATTTTTATGCCTAATCTTTTTATTCAAGCGATGAAATTTTGTGAAAACACGATCGCATTTTTAAGCGAAATATGACCAAATTTTAATATACATGAAACATTTTAATAAACATGAATATTTTTACATTTTTTGGTTTTCTTTTATAAACATGAAATTTTTGTGAAAACACGATGCGCATAGCCGGTGTATGTTCCTCCCACGTCACGCCGTCGTGCACCAAACGAACTTAGCTGTGCATGCCGGTTATGTACCAATGGAACATCCCAAAGTCACCGTCGGAGTTACTGGCCCGATGACGGGGCTGTTTCTGTATATCACTGTTGCCTTCTACGGTGATACATCCCGCACTGCCGCTGGAGGCAATTGTCGCGTACACACGTCGATGTCCAGTTCGCCACCACTACCAGGAGCAGGCGAGGACGTGCGCTCTATCGCCGCACTCTCCCTCTGTATACATTTGTTTTACAGAGTGAGCTTGTTACCGGCTGGTTGAAGTAATGGTCTTGGCAAAGCAAATTCACCGGACAGCGTGAAAATGGCTAACGGTGATGCTGCAGAAAGTTGTACTACACATTATAAATCCTAATAATTAAGTGCATCGGATCATGGCCTAATAACAGTAATAAACAGAGCATTTAGGAGCTTAAATTCCCCTGCAGTTTTGTCCTTGTCCGGCATCAATAATGCATGTGTTAGCCTTGACTGGAGAGCCTAGCTTTGCACCGGCCTTGGCTATGCCGGCTTTGCTTGCTCCAACTTGGCGGCCATAACATGGCTATGTAGCTAGCTCCTAGCTAGCCGGGCGATGCTGACCTGCGAGCAAGCAGCGATAGTTCAAGGGAAGAGCCCAAAATATACTGTATGAGCAGATTCGTCCACGTAAGAAACTAACCTGCATTTCATAGTCTCCACCCCTTCCACGAGAGAATATACTACTCGTACGTATAACTCAGAAAAGTCTACTGAAATCGCCACGTCCCTACGCCATCTCGCAGGAATTCAATAAGTGCCATGTGTACACCTGGCTTCCCCACGTCGACAACATACATATTAACATCAGCATCACGTCACCAGTACATATACTGGTATTATACATGTACGCGGTGCGGGCTACGACTGATGTAAGTACGTGCGTAAGGAGAGGGATATATACATATACCTACGGAGTACTACTACTGGGTGAAACTAATTCTCCGGGTTTTTTTTTTTTTTTTTGCGGGGTGAAGCTAATTCTCCGGTAGCTAGCTGCAAAAGTGCTTAGGTGGTGACGCCAAGATTTGGTCAATTTGTTTAGCTCGTCTGCAACCGGGCCCCGACGAAAGGCAAAGTCCGTTTTTATACCTGAGTCTGGGGTTGATGACATGGAGGAGGGTTCGTGGCCTTCTTCGCCTTTGACTTTTTTTTGGAAGAGGTTTCAACATTGGGATTGCTGTTGGCGTGGGGTGCACTGAAATTCGTCTCCTTCATCGGAGTTCTCTCTTTCAAAGGAGACTATTCATTTTCGCAAAAAAAGAAAAGAGAGAGACTATTCTGTACTGTATATGTATGTCTTCTTTGTACTGCTGGCCTGATTGGGTGCGATTAATCTAGTGATCAGAATGTGCGCATGTATGTAATGGAGCTGTAGGGTTCGTGGGCAGAAATTAGGGAACCATTGTCCATTGAGTCAACAATATAAAGCGAGGTGGTTAATTCGATCACCGGGGTAGAGCGAGGGATGTACATTACAATTGGGCAAAGTGTAAGACCGTGCGACACAGTGAAAAATGCAGTCACTCTAACAAAGCGTGGTACAGACAAAATAGCACAATTTTTAGGTTTAAAAATGATCAATCAGACCTAGCACAGTCTCATACGGAAAAGGAACCGTAAAGCCCAACCAGAGGAGAGGCAATAAAGGCTGATCTTTTCTTTTGTTTTAAAATTAAATTACTATTAGTAAAAGGCTGCAAAGGTTAGTATTAAAGCGACGGATCCGGTTTTAGGAGGATGGTGTTGCGTAGGAACCATTCTCGCACGTAGAATTAGGCGGAGGAGGAGGATGTTGAACCAGGGCTCCGGTCGGCAACTACCCAGCCAGAAAAGTCGAGCCGAAAGTCGAAGCAAACACAATGTCTTCTCCCATCCTGTGAAGGGGTTGACCCAGCAAGCAAACCTCGCATAGTCTCATTCCCATGCAATGCAAAAGTCCCACGAAAACAATTGTTTTTTAAAAGAAAAGGGCATCGGTTTCGTGCTCCTCAATCTTGTGAGCGTCCACACTGTTGAAATCCGTCCTAGTGGTTGAGTTAGTCACGCTCACGCATCGGCATCAGCTCAAGACAGCCAGGACCATCCACCGATCCCACCCACGTACGGTCGTCGGGCCCATAATTTCTCCGGCGCCGGGCGGTCCACCCCAAACCCGAAGGCGCGGTCAATCCGATCCGTCCGCACAACCGTGTGCGGCTCTCCCTCGCGTTCGCTTCTAGGAATGCGCTGGCGTTGGCGACATCTCTGTTTTCTCTCGGGTTTTTTTCTCCCTCGTGGACCGGAGACATCTAGTCCGGTCAGAGACAGTGTCGCTCTCCGTGCTGATCCGCCGGTACTGAATAATCTCACCAGATCGAGTTAACCAAGGCTGCAAAGACCATGACATCAGAGCCAGCCATGTACAAGCACCCTCTACTACTGAAAGTATTCGCTTGGCTAATCGCGAACCAACCGATAAAGAACTAGCAACAACTTTTTCTTTTAGGCCACACACAAGCAAGCAACAACTACGTACGCGTTGAATTACGTGTAGTCCGCGAGCTGGCCGTACAACCAACCAGTCGCCCGGCCCTCCTATAAGTAGCCCCCGCCCTGCAGTCCCCTGCATAAACCAGCAAGCTTCACACACTTTCTTCCTTCCTGTGGCTCCTGTACATGCGCGCTAGCCTCTCCTCCTACGCGCAAGACCTCGCTATGCCTGCCTTGGACGTCATGCCGGAGAAGGCCCACCAGCCCGCCATGTCGCCGTCGCACCACGGTCACGGGTGGGACGCCAGCGGCGCCCCCACCCCCATGCACAAGAGGCTGGACGGCAAGGTGGCCATCGTCACCGGCGGCGCGCGGGGCATCAGGGAGGCCATCGTCAGGCTCTTCGTCAAGCACGGCGCCAAGGTGGTGATCGCGGACATCGACGACGCCGCCGGCGAGCGCTGGCCGCCTCGCTGGGCCCGCACGTCGGCTTCGTGCGCTGCGACGTGTCGGTGGAGGAGGACGTGGAGCGCGCCGTCGACCGCGCGGTGTCGCGCTACGGGCGGCTCGACGTCTTCTGCAACAACGCCGGGGTGCTGGGCCGGCAGACCAGCGCCGCCAAGAGCATCCTCACGTTCGACGCCGGCGAGTTCGACCGCGTGCTCCGCGTCAACGCGCTGGGCACCGCGCTCGGCATGAAGCACGCCGGGCGCGCCATGATGGCCCGCCGCTACGGCAGCATCGTGTCCATCGCCAGCGTCGCCGGCGTGCTCGGCGGCCTCGGCCCGCACGCCTACACCGCCTCCAAGCACGCCATCGTGGGGCTCACCAAGAACGCCGCCTGCGAGCTCGGCGCGCACGGCATCCGCGTCAACTGCGTCTCGCCCTTCGGCGTCGCCACCCCAATGCTCATCAACGCGTGGCGCCAGGGCCACGACGCGTCCGCCGCCGACGACGCCGACGCCGACATCGGCCTCGACGTGGCCGTGCCGAGCGACCAGGAGGTGGAGAAGATGGAGGAGGTGGTGAGGAGCCTCGCCACGCTCAAGGGGTCGACGCTCAGGCCCAGGGACATCGCCGAGGCGGTGCTCTTCCTGGCCAGCGACGACTCGAGATACGTGTCCGGCCACAACCTCGTGGTGGACGGCGGCGTCACCTCAAGAAACTTGATCGGGCTGTGAAAAATCACATGGCCGACCTCGCATCTAGCATCTACGTAGATCAGTAGGAGGAACAAGGATGATTGTTTAGTCTGCAATAACTGTACTCAAGTTCTTTGGTTCGTTCGGTTAATTTGTTGATTGATTCAGTGTGGTATTCGTCCGAGCATTGTTGCTTTCGTGTCGCATTTTTCTGGCTTGTCTCTGTGTCCTGGAACGCTCCAATCGTTTGGCTAGCAGCCTAGCAGATACGATCTGAGACGAAAAGTACAGTAACTACTGTGAATCAGTTACTAGGACTAGCCTAGCTTAGTGGAGTACTTGGTACACTGTACATGCATGTACTTTTATGAACCAGTTGTGATTATCAAACGGACCACTGGAAATTTTTGGGCCGCACACACCCCTTTCTTCCCCTGGAGTTGGAAGGAATGGGTGATCAGTTTGTACATTTATAATTAGCAACTAGGCGACGGGTAAGCTGGTTCTGAGGTGGGATCTATCTGTAGATTTGACATACTCCTACTAGTAGTAGTTTGTATATGCCCATTGGCGAGCAGAGGCAGCAACTAGGGCACCAATAATGCGGTTTCCCGAGCAAATCTATCTGTCGATTTGAAACAATTTTGTGCAGAGTGCAGCGGAAGAAGAAGCAGCTGCGTGCGGGTTTCCGTGCCAGGAAAAAGACGCGATACAGTTCGTAGGACAGATTCCATGGGGAGTTCAAAATGGACCGAAAAGATTGAAGGAGACAATATATATATAAACTGGACAAAAGGGATGGCTGGCCTAAAAGTTGAAGGCAGACACGTCTGCATTCCAGCAGCCTGTCCGTCTAGTGTAGGGACCTCAACGCGCATTACGCAATGCTACGTACGTGCTCACGAAGGTCACCACATCGGTCATACTGTAGTGGTAATAATCTGGGGGTTTGGCAAAAAAAAGAAAAAAAAACTGGGGAATGCTGGTCAGTGGTCACGACGACACAATGTGAAAGGTTATTGTGCCCATTTTTTTAGAACGAAGAGCTCAGCGAAAGCCCACTTTTGAATGTAATGGCCAATCAAGGCCAGGATTACAACACCAAATAACCACACTCACCAACTAAAGAAAGAAGACAAACAACAAAGATACAAGGGCGCGCGAGCTGCTCACAATGCACATATAGCAAGCTAGGTAGAAAGATTGGCGGAGGCGTATAGCTTGGAGATGCCATTAACCTCTTGCCGCCCGAAAGCCAAAGCGGCGATATCTGATCGAGGAGAGTGCAAGCGATGATGCAAAGGCCGCGGTTGCCACAACCAGCGGGCTTGAAGAAGACACATCGTTGAGATCCATCGTCAAACAAGGGCCATGCCTCCTCGCTTTGGCTCGGCGCCACACCGTTACCCGATGGACATGCTCTCCTTGTCGGTGTCAAAACGGCGGATCTCGGGTAGGGGTCCGAACTGTGCGTCTAGGCGGATGGTAACAGGAGACAAGGGACACGATGTTTACCCAGGTTGGGCCCTCTTGATGGAGGTAAAACCTACGTCTGCTTTCGATTGATATTGATATTGTGGATGTTTACAAGAGTGGATCTACCACGAGATCAAGGAGGCTAAACCTAGAAGCTAGCACGTGGTATGATTGTAAGGGTTGTTGATGATGTTGTCCTCGGACTAAAGCCATCCGGTTTATATAGATCTGAGGAGGGCTAGGGTTACATAGAGTCGGTTACAATGGTAGGAGATCTACATATCCGCATCGTAAGCTTGCCTTCCGCCAAGAGAAAGTCCCATCCGGACACGGGAGAAGTCTTCAATCTTGTATCTTCATAGTCTTGGAGTCCGGTCGATGATGATAGTCCGGTGATGATAGTCCGGCCGATGATGGTAGTCCGCCATCCGAACACCCCTAATCCGGGACTCCCTCGGTAGCCCCGAACCAGGCTTC
The DNA here is from genome assembly GCA_021605205.1 of Aegilops longissima. Taxonomy (NCBI): domain Eukaryota; kingdom Viridiplantae; phylum Streptophyta; class Magnoliopsida; order Poales; family Poaceae; genus Aegilops; species Aegilops longissima. Next base: position 38,161 of record JAHIAM010000237.1, read on the forward strand.
AATGGCGATAAGTCCGGCATGCGTGTAGTCTTGGCGTTGCAAGGCGGGTTCTCCTTCAAGTTCTATGTACGCGAGCGGTGTCCGGCTTCTTCATTAATGTTCGCGTCTTGGCTTTCACGCCTAATAATGGCCTTCTTCTGGCGTGGCCTTGAATGTGAAAAGCAGGTTGTCTTTTATGTTTTACCCCTAGTTGTGCGAATAATGCGCCTATAAGGGAGGCAGAATCCAGATCCAAATCACCATCTTCCTCTCGCAAATACTCATCCAGTGCTTTCGACCAAGAATCCATTCCATCATGGACCGTCAGCGGCTCCTCTTCTCGCTCCCGGCCCTTTGCTAGGAGATTGGAGGAGATGCTGCATTCCTTCTAGCAATGGTGAAGCTCAAATGGGGGATATCTCCTCAGCCTTCATGGTTCCGGTTCAGTGCAGGCCACCTACAAAGGTGGGAAGCAAGCGGAGGTTACCCAAATCCCAACAAAGGGGCGGGTATGCCGTCCCCTATCGATAAGGGGCTCGGTTTCTGTACATCCATTCCTCCGCGGGCTCCACGGAGTTCTCGGACTCGGCTTCATCACACTCACGCTTTGCCTCAATCCACGCATATTGCGGGCTATGTAGCTCTTTGCGAGCTTTTCTGGCGTCGAGCCCCACTTGCGCTATGGAAGAGGTTGTTACGCTTTGTACCCGCTCTCACGAGGGTCCATATATCAAGTGGGTGGCGCCCGAAATATGCGCATTGCGGGGCCGGATATCCATCCGGAACCCCTAAGAAAGGTGTCCGGCCGCCTTGAATGGTTTTATATAGAAGGCGGCTCACTTGCGGGACCCTGTTGGATCGGCCTCCGGAGTTCAGCAATGCTCCTCTGAGGAAAGCCTTAGTTGGCGTCCATGGAGCCCCATCTGAGAGGAAGACAAGGCGTCCATTATTTGATGGGCGAATAAAGGTTCTTGGCCCATGCCGGGTTGACCATGATTGGAATCATGGCAACATGCATTACTGTGAAGTGCAGCCACTACAATACGAGGCCACCCAGTGGGATTTTCAATGGGGAGGGCAGCGCTACCCGTCATGGCATAAAGGGCGGATTCGGCGAAGATCTGGTGACGATCTTGTCCGGCCTGTATAAGGGGAGAAGGAGGATTTCGCCGGAAGAACCCGTTAAATGGGTTTTCCATGAATAATCCCGGCCTTGGTAGCGAACACTCAGCGTGTCCGACCCACGCCTTTCGAACTTAAATTTCTTATAATGTGTTTCTTCTTCGGCGCTTGAGGCTGCGCCGGACCGTGGAAGGGCATGCTAAGTCCGACTCCG
>JAHIAM010000238.1:0-25280 GCA_021605205.1 Aegilops longissima
CGAAACACGGATAGCACAAGATGAAGACAAAAGTCAAGAAATTGAACTGAGGAAATTGAGAAAGTCTTCACCAAAGTCTTCAAACACAATATGAACAAACACTCAACACAATAATGAGGAAATGAAAGGGTTGAGGAAATAGAACCAGTTAGGTTGGTGAAGACAATGATTTGGTAGACCAGCCAACTCTGCCTGTTAGCCCTGGTTGAGCGGCTGAGTATTTAAACTCGAGGACACACAAGTCCGGACACCCAATACGAAGCACGCAGCTCAGAACCAAGTCCTCACCGATTCTCCTTGAACTAAGGTCACAGACTGCCCAATCACTCATGGTAAGTCTTCAGCGACTTCCAAACCTTCACACACTTGGTCACTCGCGATCCACAACCTCTTGGATGTCTAGACCATGACGCCTAACCCTGGAAGAAGCACAGTCTTCAAAGGTAACAAAGCGCCGGATCCAGCAGGATCAATCTCTTCATGATGCTCAATCACTTTGGGTTTGTAGGGTTTGGTTTTGGGTTTTCCTCACTGATGATTTTGCCAAAGTCCCTGAGGATGGGTTTGCTCTCAAATGACAAGTGTCAAGTTCTTTCGAGCAGCCAACCAGCTAGTGGTTGTAGGGGCGGCTATTTATAGCCTAGGAGCAGCCCGACATGATAAGACATAAATGCCCTTCAATGATATGACCGTTAGGTGGATAAGATATTTTGGGACAGTGGCACAAGACAAGAACGGTCGGAAATTTGAATCTCAAATTCCTCGTGCTATCATGTTCTCATGTAGGCAATCCACCGGCGAATTTAACTCTCAGCTGAATAAATTCTCAAACTGTAAGAACTCGTCACATCAAGAAATTGACCGAACGTATGAGATTTCCAAAGGCTTCACTCAAGGGATTGGTAGGTGTAGGATTTTGAGTTGAGCATCACATGGAAATTTTTCCTTAGTATTTCTAATTCCCTTTAACAAGACGGTGTTTTATGACTCAAGAAAGAGAAAATGAAACTACGAAAAACAAAAGTCTTCACGCTTCATGTTCCTCAAATGAATACCAAGTCTTCAAGGTACACCAATTTCTTCACTTTCAAAGTCTTCGTAAAGTCTTCAAAATATCAAAGTCTTCAATAAGAACTTCATTTTTAGGGTCGATTTTCTCTGTAAATATCAAACTCCTCATAGACTTATAGACCTGTGTACACTCACAACGATTAGTTCCTTAACCTATAAGTCTTCAATACACCAAAATCACTAAGGGCACTAGATGCACTTACAATCTCCCCTTTTGGTGATTGATGACAATATAGGTTAAGTTTTCAACGGGATAAACATATGAAGTGTAAATCGATATTGAGGAATTTGATTGCAAGATATAGAAGAACTCCCCCAAGATGTGCATAGTGAGGAATTTGCTTTTGAGGCAATGCACATTTGAAGAGTTGAATCATGGAGATCTCCCTATATCTTGTAATTCATACCGATTTGACATAAAATGAAGAATTTGAAATGCATGATGAAATATGGTGCTTGATGTAATTCAGATGCGTATAACATTAATGAGGAACAAGCATGAAGAATAACGATCGAGCTCAAGAGAATTTAAGCTAGTATCGAGCATAGTGCAAAAAGGCATCAAAAGTATCAAGCACCATCGGGTTTAAGATTACAACTCGATCCAATAAAAGTTTCAAGAACGGAGTTGTAACTTAACAAAAAAATTTGCCCATATAATAGATCCGTTGAAGACTAACTCAAATTTCTCCCCTTTGTCATCGAATGACCAAAAGGATCAAACCGAGGACTAACGCCTCAAGAATTTCGTTGAAGAAGGAGCGCCGTTGTTGGGGTCGGTTGTTGTAGTAGGCCCGCCGGTGTCGCCCAAGTCTTCATTTTCATCAATGTCGCGATGAAGAATAGGAGCTGGCCACCAAGGAAGGAACTTTGACCTTCTTGTATTTCTTCGGAGGAGGTGGCACACCAAATTCTTCCTTGAGTCCCATTGTCGCCGGCCTTCCAGACAGACATTTGAAAGAACAGCCGTGGCTTTGAAGGTTTCATGGAGGTAGTAGTGGTTTTCTTCACCGCATTGTGTGTAGAGGTCATGTTGTGAAGAATTTAACCAAACCGACGCTGACCCATTTATGATTGCGATCAACCTTCCGATGAAGACCGAGGAGTAACTCACGATCACCATCACCCGGGTGCGTAGCTTGAGGACTTTGCTTGACCGAGGTATTTATGCAGAGTCATTGTGGCAAAGTCATCATTGGTGGAGTAGGATTGCTTTGTAAATGCCCATCCAATGGACGAATGCTTCATCGATCACAAGAGGGCCTTGCCCTTGTCATCACCGAGGTAAATGTCCGCTTGAGGACTTCAATCGGGCAAGTAACCAGTGGTTCGAGTTCGCCTTTGTAATTGAGTGAAGACCTTGTCCTAATGAATCTCATTATCCAAGGCGATAAGGCTTCACCAAATGGTGACATAGCAATGTTTGCCGTGAGTCCTCATGAAGAAATCATGGAAGTTGACGGAACGCCATGAATGATATTGAAAAGCATATTCTTCATGATGCCAACGACTTCTTCATCATTTGAGTCGTGGCCTTTGATAGGACTCATTGTCTTCGCGAATCCGATAGACATCCGAGGCACATACAATAATTCCTTGACGAGGAATTTGGTTCTTGGGGCCTCCGGCTTCAAAGGCTTCATCAAACTTGCATATAGTGATTTGAAAGTTCGGTTCGTTGTAGATACAACGAGCACCTCAAGTGGAGGGTGAGTGGTGAAACAAGCAACGTTCTTTGGTGCCTTGTAGTGAGTATTTTCGACATCCGGTCTAATACCCATGAGTTCACGTCGGCTCTCCGTGATGTGGGTTGCATAGAATTGAAGAATGAGTTCTTCATTCCAATCCAGAATATCGCAGAAATTGAAGTCCGCGTCGGAAGAACACCGAGGCGGCTCGGCCGGGCGAGACTCCATGTCCACATGAGGAATATGAGCATGATCAAGACTTTGTCTTTTTGAAAAACCGAGGAATAGAAATTGGCTTTGGCAGTCCGAAACCCTCTTCCTTATCGAAGAATCATATGGATTTTCGTGAAGAATCGTGCTTTCGAAGAAGTCTTCAGCCTTGAACTTTTGCTTTGTTGAGAAGGGATCCTTTGGCTTTGGCGGGGAGTGTCGTGAGTTGCATCACCACCCGGGAATCGCAATCTCGGTTTTTTGGTGAGGAATTTCTTGTTCCTCAAAGGTTCCGGAGGATCGGAACGGAGTTCATCGGCCTAGTGGCTGGAATTTCTTCATGGAAGAATGAAGTGGGATGAGTTTCTTGAGCCCATTTGAACAGTTGGGCGGGGAGGTATCTGTTGGATTGGGGTGAAGAGTGGAGAATTTGGATTTGACTTTCCCAAAAGTCATCGTTCATCAAGGGCGTTGAATATCCACATCTTCTTCAAGTTCCTCAACACCGCCTCTTTTTGTGAACCGGGCATAGGCGAGGAAATGATTGGGGTTGAAGGGATTGCTTCCACTTCAATTTTTCATCAATCTGCTCCGGCAAGGAATGATTTTCTTCATCGGATCCGCTTGGGATCAATAATCTTCATCAAAAGGAACAAGGTCCTTTGATGGAATTGAGGAAATTGGAACAACATCAATAGGATTTTCAAAGGAGCTGGTCATTGGCTTCATTTTCTTGGCGAAAGAATTTGGCCTTGGGATGCTTTCCGTTTTTCACGGCTCGTTCGAGCCTTGGTCTTCTTCACCGGGGATGGAAGAATTGGAGTTGGTGTTCGCGGGAAGGGGAGGAATCTGGTTGATTTTCCCGGTGCTCGATGCGTTTCTTGACTTTTCGGGTTTCTTAGCGCACTAAGTGGATGCCCGGAAATTTCTTCAATGGCCGGAATGGGATCATCAGCCTTGGAACTGGCATTTTCTTGACCTTTGAACTTCATCAATGGCCGGCAGTTCTTACCGGTGGGAGGCTCCATGAGGAATTTCATGTTGCGTTAAAGCAACAGGGAACTTCTTCGTCAGTTGTTAATCGATTTTGGCTCCTTGCCCGGATAATAAGCATCAAGTTTTTGAGGTCTTGAATTTCATTGGACCTTGAGAAGTTCCTCGGTGTCATTTCCGACAACGTTTTCTTGGGAACTTCTCCTTTAGATTGAGCTTTCTTGATCTCTCTTGTTTTCAAACTTCCATTTCTCTTGGATGAAATGGGTCAAATATGACTTTGTCCGAGTCGGATGAAAATCGGGCATAGGGTGTTTGGATCCTTGTGCCGGAGATCAATATAATCGAGGATTTTCCTTGGATTCAAAAAGAAGGCAGATGTGCCTTTGGCTCTAGGGCCCTTTCTTTGGGGTTCTCGATGATTTCCCAAAGTTCATCATCATCGCCTCATCATCTTTGGTGGCTCTTGGGCAATTGTTTTTCTTGGGACTTGGCCGAGGACCTCGCCCTTTTGGCCTTAGTCTTGGCGAGTCGGGCCATGAAGACTTTGGTGCGGTGAGAACTTCTTTGAGACACGGGCAATGGAGAAACCTGCAGTCCTTTGTACGTGGCGGATGCACAGTCTTGAGGACTTTGTCGGGCTCTGAGGACTTGGGAGGAGCTGCTGGGGACTGGGAGGGGATTTTGGAGGCGGGGGCAGCATGAGGAATTGGCCGTGAGGGGCAGCTGGCGAGGAACTTGGCCGTGAGGCCTTGTTGGTGAAACACTTGGCTTGTGTGCAGGCTTCTTTGCCATAGATTTTCTTGGCTTGAGCGAGGCCTCGATGGCAACAACGATGGCGAGTCATTGAATTTCCTCAACTGCCTCATTAAACCCCATCTTGCCAACGGCTTGGCGGCAGCCCATTCTTGAGGAAAGTCCTCCTGCAGCGATCTTTGATGCTGGTGGAATTGACTGACCAGGTGCCAATGGAGCTCTTGGGCATGGAGGATTGAGTGCAATTTCTTCATGTACTTTGGAGTTACATGCTCTGTACTCCCTCCATTCCCGTGCCCATCTCCGTTCAATCCTTTGGATCGCACCTTAGCTGATTTTTGTTCTCTTTGCCAAACTCCGAACCCTTCGGTGTGCAATAATCGGCATATATTTCCTCATGGATTTCAAAGCGGGTCATGACCTCGAGGCCTCTTTTCCTCCTTTCTACGGCTTCTTTCATTACGCCATATTCTTGGTGAGGAATTTGAACAAGCAATTCTCTGAAAGAAGTATGCAACTTTTCTTGAGGAGCGCTGCAAATGGGTTAAGTTGATGAGAACCTAGTGATTCACGGCGGACATGAGTACACTGTGATAGAGTATAGTTGCGAGGAATTTGGAGAGGTCATATCTCGTTCTCGGAAGGTTTTCAAAAGAACAAGTTTTGAGGATTTTGACGGATGAGCCTTGAAGAATTTCACTAAGCGTTCTTTGTCTTGGGTTCCGAGTTATGCAGATCGAGGATCCACACAATTGAGGAATCTTGAAGAAAATGAATGCTTAGAGAAGCGAATCAAAGCATATAACTAGTGAGGTGTTTGTGTGTGAGGATTTGAAGAATAAAACACCTTTGAAGATTTTGTAGTGTAAATTTGGATCAGAGGTTACCTGAATAGAAGAACGACTTGATGTGTGTTGTAGATGTGAGGCTAATCGACATTGGATCTTCCATGCCTAACTTGGCGCAGGAGGAACAACTGCGGCGGCGGGTGAGGATTTCACGGTCGTGGCGAAATGCGTCGACAAAGGTCGAGAAGCGTGATGACTCTTCCTCACCGGCTGACGATGGAGTAAGCAGCGCTAGGGTTTGAGGAGCTTCGGCGGGAGAGAGAGGTCGGCGGAATAAAGAAGTGAGGATGGAGAGAATATTTATAGGCGGTGAAAAACTGTTACACCAAGATTTGGAGCGAGCGTGCTCTGACCATTCTCCTTCTACGACATGTGTCACCCACATCTTGTGTAGTGGAGATCGTGTATCGATCGTGGGTGAGTAAAATAATGCATCGTGGGATGCGAATAGTTTATGACAAAACCGAAAATTTGGATAAGATCAGTTTAAAGTTCCGTTATAATTTCTTGATTGAACAGGACCACGGTGAAGATTTGAACAAGTTTCAAATAGAAGCACATGAAGAATTTGTGAATGGTTGGGTTGAGTATAGCATAGAGGAAGGGTCGATCACATTCACTTAGCGAAAAAGCGACTTGAAGAAATAGCTATAAGTGAATCTTTGTAGAGGACATAAACCCTATATATATATATATTCCCAATGAAGAAAATGGCGAGGCAGTGAAGATTTTGCAAAGTTGAAGAATTTGAAAAAGCTGAAGAATTTCAAAACTGAGAAAAACTCAAATTGAAGATTTTCAACTTTTGGTGGTGGCGTGTCCACATATAAGAATGATGATTTGACACTGATACAATTATCGTTGAGGTTAGAATCAAATTCTTCATTAATTTCTTCACACTTAGAGTGTTATTCTTCATTGATTGAAGAAACGTTTCTTCATGTGTTGCACATCTAAGTCATCAATTTTGCATAAGTGTCGGGGATGTGTGTCCTTTTCAAAGAACGTTGAAGATTCTAAGATATTTAGCTCACACCGCAACTTGCTAAATCTCTTCTCATCCAAGGGCTTAGTGAAGATATCGGCTAGCTGTTCTTGGTCTTCACATGCTTTCGATGGAGATGTAAGCCCTTCAACACATGATCACAGAAGAAAATGATAGCGAATTTGAATGTGCTTTGTCTTCGAGTGCTGGAGCTGGGTTGTGAGCAATCTTGATGGCACTCTCATTTGTCCTGATGAGAGGCACATTCTTCACGTTGATGCCGTAGTCCTTGAAGTTTGCTTCATCCACAGACAATTGAGCACAACCACGAGCCAGCAGCTAATGTATTCAGCTTCGCGATGAAGCGGTGACGCATGGATTTGTTTTCTTGAGGACCAACGGACCAAAAGATCGTCAGGAAATGACAAGTACCGGATGTTGACTTGCGGTCCACCACGATCCACCAGCATGAGTCGAGTCAGAATATCCAATGAGATCAAAGAAGTAGAGCCCTTGGGGTACCATAATCCTAGTGTTGGTGTGTGAGCTAGATATCGAAGAATATGCTTCACAGCCTTATGGTGTGATTCCTTGGTGTAGCTTGAAATCAGGCACACATGCAAACACTAAGCATTATATCTGGCCTAGATGCACATAAGTACAATAGAAGAACCAATCATGGGCGGTATACCTTGTGATGAAGTCAATACCATTTTCATCGATGCATAGATGGCCATTTGTGGGCATAGGAATTTTAGCATACTTTGCAATCTTGCATGCGAATTTCTTGGGACATCTTTGAGGTATTTCTCTGAGATATGAATATGCCATTGTGTTGTTGTGAATTTGAAGACCTAAGAAGAATTTCAACTCTCCCATCATAGACATTTGATATTCTTCACTCATCATATAGAGGCAAATTCATCACTATAACGTTGGTCGTCTGACCATAAGATAATATCATCAACATATATTTGGCACACAAACAGTTCACCATCATATGATTTAGTAAAGAGAGTAGGGTCGAGTGAAGCGGGTGTGAAGCCATTCTTCACGAAGAATTCCTTCAATGTATCATACGCACTTGGGGAACTTATTTGAGACCATAGAGAGAGCCTTGTTGAGTCTGAAGACTTTGTTGGGATTCTTTGGATCTTCAAAACAGGGGTTGAGCAACACCTTCTTCCTCAAGCTTACCATTGAGGAATGCTTTCACATCCATTTGATATAAAGTGATATTGATGGTTAGCATAGGCGGTAATATCGAATAGACTCAAGTCTAGCAACAGGTGCAAAGTTTCATCGAAATCAATTCCTTCAACATGTGTGTAGCCTTGAGCTACAAGTGTGCTTATTCCTCACCACAAGGCCATTTTCATCTTGCTTGTTGCGGTAGATCCACTTTGTGCCAATGATATTATGTTTGCGACGGATCTGGCGTTGACCAGTTCCAGATGACGTATTGAGCTCGGCTGATGTAATTCTTCTTGCATGGCCTGAATCCACAGGGCTCGAAATGCTTCATCTACCTTAGTGGGCTCGTGATAGAGACAAAAGCATAGTGCCCACAAAAGTTAGATAAATGTGAAGCTTTTAGTGTGTGAGAGGACACTGGCGCTTCAATGTCATCGATGATCTTGTCAACTTACTTCTTTTTCATGAGGATGAGCTGGTTGTCGTCGAGGAATTTGATCATTTTCCCAGGCACCATTGTCTTGACATTATCTTGAGTGCATCAGCTCGGCGTTCTTAGCGTCTTGGGATAGAATTCTTCAACTGATTCTTGATGGGAATGACATCCTCGGTTGCCTTGAACTTGATAGATTCCTCGGTGCTGGTTCATCTAACACGGAAGGTAGGTGCTCTCTTTGCGAGCCATTAGTTTCATCGAACCGCACATCTCTGATGTCAACAATCTTGTGAAGAAGCGATGTTGAAGACTCTGTAAGTGTCGCGAGTCCTTTCCGTAACCAAGCATAAAACCTTCATGTGCTTTCGGTGCAAATTTAGAATTGTGATGAGGATCTCTAATCCAGCATTTAACACGAAGACTTTGAAATAACACATTGGGTTTCTTGTCGGTGAGGAGTTCATAGGCAGTCTTCTTGAAGAATTTGTGAAGATATACTCTATTGATGATGTAGCAGCATTATCAATTGCATCAATCCAAAAACGACTAGGCGTTTTGTATTCATCAAGCATAGTCACGAGCCATCTCAACGAGTTACATTCTTGCGCTCCACAGCGCCATTACTGGCGAGGGAGTATAGGGCGAGATAACTCATGAGTAATACCAAGTTCATCAAGATAAGCATCAAGACCGGAATTCTTGAACTTCAGTTCCATTGTCACTCTGATGTATGATCTTCACACCAAAGTTAGTTGAAGCCCTCGAGGAAAATCGTTTGAAGACTTCTTGCACTTGATTTTATAAGTAACAATGCCCATATTATATGAGTAATCATCAACAATAACAAAGCCATATAGAGATGCGTCATTAGTGATAGCTGAGTAATGATTAGGACCAAAGAGGTCCATGTGAAGCAATTGAAGGGGCGAGTAGTGGTCATGATAGTCTTCATTGGATGCTTGGCCTTGGTCATTTTCCAGCTTCACAAGCTCCACACAAGTGATCCTTGAGGAATTTGACATTCTCAATGCCAATGACATGCTTCTTCTTTGCAAGCGTGTTCAAATTCCTCATCCTGCGTGACCATTGTCGTAGATGCCATAACTTGACCTTGAAGCTTTTGCAAGTAGACACACGACTGGTTGTGGTCTGTAGAGAAATCAACAATATACAAGTCTCCTCTCCTAAAGCCTTGAAGACTTTGGAATTATCGACTTCCATAATCACAACACAAGCGATACTTGCCAAAGATAACAACCATATCAAGATCACAAAGCATTGAGATGACATGAGGTTGTATCCTAAGGACTCAACAAGCATGACTTTGTCCATGTGTATGTCCTTAGAGATCTCAACCTACCAAGACCCAATACCTGACTTTTGCCTTTATCGACCAAATATGATATGCTTGAGATGAGGCGGTGATAAGGGGCATCCATCAATAGATTCTTGTCACGGTCATGTGATTTGTACATCCACTATGAAGAACCCACTCGGTGGCTTTGGGTTGATCATCCTGCGGATGAATTAGTACAACTTACGATCTCATATACTTCATCGGTGAAGAATATGATATCAAGTTCATCGAGATGAATTTCATCGGTCGGTATTATGAGATAAGCGATGGAGGGGCGTGTGAAATGAAAGTTCATTTCATCATGATTAAGCTGAATCCTTTCGAACATTTTATGGGGGCCGACAAATTCTTGAGATGTTTAAAAGCACGATCAGGAGACGACCCTCTGAAGAGTTAGTTCTTTTTCTTCCACCCACATCGAAGGGTGGCAAAGAGTTCATCACTCTGCGAGCACCATATGAGAATGGTGGCATAGAGGCCAAATCATTTCGTTTCACATAAGAGGGGTTAGGGTAAGCATATGAATAAGCGAGAGAAATTCTTGAGGACTTATGAACATATTGGTTTGAAGAATAATGCACATATTCATAGCCATTAGCTCTACCTGCGAAGCGAGTTGTTATACGATGGCTATTAATCATGAGGACTTTGATCCATATGAAGAATTTGGTCCATATGAAGAATTTGATGCTGGGTTCCTATTCTTCACGGTTGGTGTCATGAGGACATTCACGAAGACTTTCAAGGCACTTCTTGGGAACCAGATTTTCTTCATAGGGAACCATTCCTGAGTTAGTGCCAACATATCTAGCAAATACTTCACCATTCTGATTTTTGAACAGTTTATAGTTGGAGTCAAATGACTCATCGGAAGAAGAATGAGATTGCATGTAAATCCGGATAAGTTAGATGGATCAAGCTGGAGGTCCCTTCAGCAACCCATGAGGTTTTTGGGATCTTTCTCGGGCTTCCAATATGTTCCATCGGCATTGAGTTTCCTCTCAAAGGCAATACCCTCTTTCCTAGGGTTCTGTTGAGGATCTGCTTTTTAGCACATCACAAAAGTCGATGCCCTTTGAGGCTTTTGTACATACTGTCATGTACAATTCCTTCAAGCCTGCATCTTCGGTGATACTAATGTCCTCGAGATGAGGAATTAGTGATAGAGAGGCGGTGAAGAATTTATAGCAGTTGAAGCATTTGAACATTCAGGTGAAGAATTAAGCGATTCACGTTCAATGCACTTTAAGCATGGAGGAACAAATTCTTCACGAGAGCGCTGATTTGTTGAGCAAGTAATGAATCGGCTCGCCTTGAAGATCTTCATAACTCACTCTTAGCTTCTCAAGATCTTGCTTTCTTTGAAGAAATTCATAAGAAAGTTTCTCATGATGTCGAGATAAGAGAGTCTTATGATGACCTTGAAGGCTGTCAAACCCTAGGTGAAGTCTCTGAAGATTTTCGATCGGGAGCTTTAGTGCGATCCATTTCTTCACCTAACATATCATCACTCTTATCTAGCATGTTTTGAACCTTTTCCAAGGCATGTTGTTGTTTGGTGGCAATGCAAACAAGTTTGGTATAACTAGGATCATTGTCATCATCAGATCCATCATCATCAGATTCACAGTCACTAAATTCAGATGAGGAACATTCGGTTACCTCGACACCCTTTGCCATGAGACATGATCTTTGAAGATGATGATTCGGTTTAAAAGTCATCGTTTTGAGATTTCCTTGAAGTCCTCAAACCAGGGATCATAGCAGATTCGATGACCTTCATAGGCGTCGGAGATTGGTCCCGAGATAAGCCGCATTGCAAAGATGCATAATCTCGCTGAATTCATCTCTAGATGAGCGAGGAGCAGGATGATATCCTTCGCCATGATATCAAGTCAGAGTGAACTTTACGAACATCATCTGCGTTCGCCGTTTGCATAGATCGATAAGACCAATTTGGTGGCGGTCCACGACTCCTTGTCCATAGCCATGATAGTAACTTCCTCATCATAGCCTTCCACTTGGGATAATCATGACCGTCAAAGATAGGGCATGTCACTTTCTTCATACTGCGATCCGACATAACTAAAAACTCCGGTGGTTAAACCAAAATCACACAGAACAAGGGTACGCGCTACGATACCAATTGAAGTCGTTATATCGACTAGAGGGGGTGAATAAGCGATTTTTATGAATTCTTCAGCAGGAATTTGCGGTGAGAAATTCCTTAGCGAAGAACTACAGCGGGAATAAGTAACTCGAAGTAAGCATAAGAGAATCACGGGCATGGTCATCATGATGAAATGAAGACAAACAAAAATCTTTATTGAGGATATAGCTACAATTGTGAAGACACGCCCGAATCGGTTTACCTAAATGTGAATCCAGAGCCCATATGGAGGCACAGAGCCGAAGAATTAAGATCCATACATATAAACACGCCCTATCATAACTTGTGTTGTAAGACAAGAAAGGAGAGATTAAACCGGACTCCTATATGAGCGGATTGGGATTACTGTAAGCCGCTTGAGGCGTTAACATGTATATAGGGGGCGACCGGTCGCGAGTTAGAAACAATTCGAGGCCAAGGCGAAGCTATTTACTCCTTGGTGGCACGAATCATATCAATCATACCACTATTTGGGCGTGAGTCTTTACCTTCATCGAAGGGCGAACCCGATATAATTCCCGTGTCTTGTGTCGCATTAACCCCTCTAGGTAACGTCACGATGGCCTATGACTAAGTCCTTTCATGAGGACATCTGCGTGACAATTCCTGACGGTTAAGCGCCCAAGTGGGGCTATCTCCTTATGGTTTGATGATCTTAGAGGAGCAAGTTCGAGAGGACTCGAAGGCTATCACGATGGGCGGATGACTAAGTCGTCAGCGGCAAGCTCTACATCGACGATCTTGATTTGGGGCCCAAAGCAAAAACTCGGTTAAGTCACAGTCTGGGTCCCCTTTGGCGGCCTTCTGCGTGTTCATCGGCAAGATCAGCGGAGTCAGGGCCTGGGCGAACCACACCCGCCCTCGTCGAGAGCAGCTCGGTGAGCGAAGAAAGTCCTGCCACAGCTAAACCGGCGGTCAAGCATGCTTTAGTGGGAGTCATCCACGGAGATTCGAGACGGATCAGCATCTGGTGATGGCCGTCGTTTACTCTGGCGGCGAGTAAATCGGCGGGCCCAGTCTTTATACCGCTGCAGGATGACCCGGTCGGGGGTTATTCCGGCGGTGAGAGCATCCGGACCCTTCGATCTACCCAACGGGTGGGATCTTCATGACCGGTACCGATGATACTTCACTCTCATGCTTGGCGTCCTGATGCGCCCGGTTCAACAATGGCCAGCGGCAGCGGGGAAAAGGAGGCCTGTCGCCGGCTCAAGTTTTCGAGCTCTTTGGCGCGTTAAGCTGTGCTCTGGCGGAGGCTAATCCGCCCGGATCAGGAGCGTTCTAGCGGAGATTGCAAAATGAGAACAGATCACTAATGCTAAGCGAGCTTAGCGGCGGGACGAAAGGATAAGCGTGAGCAGGCATGCCTTGAATCTGTGAGCTTCTGAGCTCGAAATTTGGACGAGCAGCAACCGCGAAGTCATGAAAAAGTTCAGGTCCCGTTTACCTTCGTTTTGAGGAAGAGCTTTCAATACCGAAGCGAGAACGATGTCCGCCGCCGTTGATAAACGCCGGAAGCACACAGGGCCGCAGCCGGTTCAACCCGGATGATAGATCTACCTGCCATCATACGGCGCACCCAGACCGTCGAGACACCTCGGGTCATTACTCCCAGCCCGATGGATAACCTCGTGGCGGCTGCGGCGCGCGGTTAGAGCAATCCCAATTGAAGGCGATTCACCACAGGCGGTGGAGACACGCCCGGGTCGAAAACTCCTCGGGGCGGCCTTGGCTCGGCAAAGCGTACTAAATACGGTCGAGAGATCCATTCCACCCCTTGAGTCGGAGCTGCGGCAGCGCGCCGATGAACCGGCCGTGTCGAGCAATGCATGGCGATGGACCGCCCAGCAATCCGGCGGTTTTGAGGATGCTCAAGTGGTAGTGGACGGCGCGAACGCGGAGGCGGGTTAGCGGCACTGGCGGAGGATCATCGCCCGCGGCGGTTCGACCAACCATCTTGAACGGGGGTCACGTCAGCTCTTTAGGGGTGCCTTGCCAAATCACTGCTACATAGCGTCTGCGCTTGCCCAAAAATTTCAAGGGGCCACGCAAGGTGCCCAACTATCTTGCCGACTTGGCTCGAGAGGCATGGATAAGCTACGAGATGGCCATGGAATCTTTGGATGTGGATGAAGCGACATGTGCAAAGTACTTCACAATGATCTTTGATCTGCCGGACCTGGTTGAAAAACTACTTGACTCTATCAGCTCGTGGGCAGATTGAACCAGTTCATCAAAATTTCAAGGACACTGTAAACAGCCCATGTCGGTGGTGGATCTGCGACTTGCGTCGGTGAATCTCAACCCATTAGGTCTGTAGGGTCTCGGAAGTTTTATTCTTGAGCCGGATCAACCACGCTCGCGATCATGGCGTTGGAAGCCAATTGCGGTTTGAACCGGCGAAGCTGGAAATTAGCATGAGCGTTTTGCCATGATATGGGCACTCTAATGGGTGTTTTGGTAAAATCGCTGATTACGATAGTACCAAGGATCTGAATCGGAGAATGATGAAGCGGGGAAGGAAAGCGAACAGCAATTCGAGGGCGGCAGCATCGATTCGGCAATGGAGGGCACAAGCGTAAGCGAGCGGCAACATGGGCTTTGTGGCCCAACCGCCAGGACAAGGTCAGCGGCGCGGGGTAAGCGATCAAACCGGGGTGGTCTGTCCGGATCGTTTGAACCGTATTAAATCAACCTTGTCCAAAACACGGGGACGAAGGAGGCCGGCGAACCACCTTTGGAAGGACTGTTATATTATGCGGGAGTTTAGAACTCAAACTCTTTCGGTATGATCAAGGGTCCATGGCGGTTGAAGTCCGCTCGAGATTGGCGGAGAAATTCCGGCGGATTCGTGATGTCAAGGCGAAGCCAATTCGAAATAATGAAGTGTCAGACGATCGGAACCAAGGGCTACAATCAACAACAGCGGCGGTCGGTTATCGAGCAATCAAAACAATTGAATGGCGGAAGCGATACCACGTCTTTACCACCAGCAAACCGACCGGACCGGAAACTGAGCGGGCGGTC
Organism: Aegilops longissima; assembly: GCA_021605205.1. Classification (NCBI taxonomy): domain Eukaryota; kingdom Viridiplantae; phylum Streptophyta; class Magnoliopsida; order Poales; family Poaceae; genus Aegilops; species Aegilops longissima. The sequence goes on from JAHIAM010000238.1 coordinate 14,736, forward strand.
GGTGTTGTTGAACCGTTGCGCCTTATTCTCTTATTGGTCCAAGCAGCCGATTGTGTGGGCGAGAGGACCATCCTCCAGCGTTCAATCCGGGTCGATTAGCCTTGGTGGTGGCACCCGGTGGCGGGTACAAGTTCACCAAGGTTCTTATGGATGGAGGAAGCAGCATTAACATCTTATACTCGAAACTTTCCGGCGAATGGGGTTAGAATGATCGCATCGGGCCGTCCGTCTGATCATTTCACGGAGTAGTGCACAGTAATCGGCATATCCGTCGATAAGATATACAGAGTAACCTTGAGGAGGCAGGCATGATTCGAGCGAAGACGCTGACATTTGAGGTGGTGAAAATTGAGTCCTTACCGCCCTCTTTGGCGGGCTATCACTAAGTTCATGGCACGGCCTGTTATGTCTACTTGCGATTGAAAATGCGGGTCACAAAGGAACAATAGCAGTTCATGGGAGCCGGGATCGCTTCTGGAATCGCGAGGAAGGTGATGCGGCTTATCTTAAGTCGGTTTATGCCGCGGAGGAGTTAAAGTATTATAAGGATAATGTTGATCCGGCGGATATGACCCCTTTGAAGAAGCAACTACTGAGAACATGATCCGGACTTGAAGTTCAAATCGGCGTGGAAAGCGAAGCTTGTTGATTTTGTGCTGGCGAATCATCAAGCAGTTCACCATCGATTGCCAACTTGGATCCTAAATAGAAAGGCGCGCTCGCCGAGTTCATCCCGTGAGAGCAGGACATCTTTGCATGGAAACCTTGACATGCGGTGTCACTGGGAACTCGGCGACACACTCTTAATGTTGATCAAAATACAAACCGGTAAAACAGTTTCTTCGCGGTTTAATGAGGAAGGCGCCAAAGCCATTGGAGAAGAAGTCGCTAGACTTTTGGCGGCGAGGTTTATCGTTGAAGTCTTTCACCAGTGGCTAAGCTATCGGTGCTGGTCCTTAAGAAAAATGGCACTTGGCGCGTATGCGTGGATTACAGATCTCAACAAAGCTTGTCGGCGGATCCTTTCGCCCTCCCGCATTGACCGGATCATTGATGCAGCGGCGGGTTGTGGCGTTTGAGCTTTACGGATGCATATTCTGGTTATCATCAGTTAAGATGGCGGTTAAAGACCGGAGGACTGCGTTTATCACCCTTTTGGAGCTTTACTGCTATGTGTCCATGCCTTTTGGGCTCAAAATGCCCAAGCAACTTATCGGCGTTAACGTGCAATTGTTTGCATAAACAGATCGGTAGTAATGTACTGCGCCTATGTGGATGATATCGTGGTGAAATCAAAGCGAAGGAGACATTGATTGAGTTTAAGAAACCTTTGACAACTTGGTGTACAAGATGATGCTCCTTGACCAAGTCGTCTTTGGTGTTCGGCGAGGCAAGTTGTTGGGTTTTCTCGTGTCAAGCCGGAGTTGAAGCTAATCCGGGAAGATTCGGCTATTACTTCCTTATCTAAGCCAAAGTGCATCAATGATGTTCAACGTTTGGCGAGCGGATTATGCGCTAAAATCGGTTTATCGATCGCCTCGAGAAGAAGGCTATCCTTATATCGAGATCTTTGAAGAAAGCGGATCAATTAAATGCGGGCTCGATTCTTGAGAGCCTTGGAGGATCTAAGCGGCAGTTGGCCAACCCTTTGTTCTTCTGCCCTATGGACGAGGAGCGCTCTGTTATATGTTCTGCTAATGCGAGCGGTGAGTGTAGCCATTGTTGGAAGCGCAAGGAAGGCAGGGAAAGGTATCCGGTTCGTGGCGATTTACTACATCGGCGAGTTCTCATCGAGTCTAAACAAAGGTATCCACATTAGCGGAAAATGGTATATGGGGTCTTTATATGGCCGGTAAACAATATTTCCAAGGCACCCCATCACGGTGGTCATTTCGGCTCCTTTAGGCGATATCATACTAAGCCGGGAAGCAAGCGGCGGATTGCTAAGTGGGCTATAGAGCTTGGGCATACGGTTTAAAAATCGTACCGAATGACCATAAAATCCCGAGCACTTGTGGATTTCATTAATGATTAGACGGAGTTGCAAGCACGGAGAAAGCGGATCACACCTATTGGACCATCCATTTTGATGGGTCCGGAGCAATTGGAGGGCTTCGAAATTTGAGTCGTATTAACTTCCCCGGTGACAAGTTACTGTTATGTTCTCCGCCTAATGTTCCTTGTACTAACAATGCAGTGAGTATGAAGCCTTGCTCCATGGTCTCGGGATAGCCAAGAAATGAATCTCGGCGGGTTAAATCTTTGGTGACTCGGACTTGGTGGCCCGGCAAGTATCAAGCACTTAGGACTCAAAAGATCCGGCGATGGCTGCGTATCGTCGGGAAGTGGATGTTGTGGCGGGACATTTTAAAGGGTATCGGGTAGACCATGTGGATCGTCGGAAGAGCAGGCGGTGATGCTTTAAGCGGCTGGGTTCCCAGCGTAAACCGGTCCATAGCGTTTTCCTTGATGTCTTTGCACAAAGCCGTCGGTCAAGCTCCACGAGAGATTGATTTGGCTATTCTGATCCGGAGGCTCAAGCGTGGCGGCCTTGCATATCATTCGGATTGGGCGCTCCCTTATTTGGCATACATGAACAGGGAATTACGAGAGGATGAGATGTTGGCGGCGAATAGTTCGGCGGTCTAAGTCTATGACTATTGTTAATGGCGAGTTGCCCGTCGCGATTGTCGAGGCGTTTGACGTTGTGTGTCCCTGAAGAGGGCTGTGAGATATTAGAGATTCATGAAGGGGATTGTGGTCTACGCCGGTTCAAAATCCACAGTGGCCAAGGCATTCCGCCATGGTTTCTATTGGTTGTTGCCCATCGCGATCACGGAGGATCTAGTCGAGACGATGTGATGGTTGCGAGAGTTCTCGGTGCTCATGTCTTGGCCCAGAATTGAGGATGATTCAATTGCTTGGCGTTTGCGACTTGAAATTTGGATATGGTTGGGCCTTTCAAAGATCCAAGGATAAAAGACCCACTTTGGTGGCTGTAGATAAATTTACCAAGTGGGTCGAGGCGAGCTGTTAGTAAGTGTGATGCAGCCACGGCGGTTCGGTTAAATCAAGCGGGTGATTTTCGGTTTGGGTTTCCTACGATATCATCACGGACAATAACAATTTATCCAAAGGGAGCTATGAAGGAATTTTGTGAGCGAGCATATCGACGATGTTTCTTACGTAGCCACCCACAATCAATGGTCAGCGGGCGAGCTAATCAGGAAATTTGGGTATCAAGCCCGACTTATGGTCCCTTTAGAAGGCCTTGAGATGTTGGGTGGAGGAGTTACGTCGGTGATATGGGTATAAACACTACTCCCAACCGATCCACGGATACTGCCCGTTCTTTATGGTCTATGGGCGGGCGGTTCTTCGATGATATCCGTCATGACTACGCCCAGTGGCAGCTTATGTTGAGGACAGATAGTGAGGCAACCGGCAAGATGTCTGGATCAATTTGGATGAAGGCGTGATATGGCAGCGGCTCTCGGCGGTTTACGCCGGATCTTCGTCGGTATATCACAGCGGCGGGTTAAAACAGAACCTTCGGGAAGGAGACTTGGTGTTGCGGCTCATTCAAGATCGAAAGATATGCACAAGCTATCCCCACCTTGGGAAGGGCCTTTTGTGGTCAGCAAGAATCTATACAAGCGGTTCCTACTATCGATCGATGTTAAAGCGAAAGATTCACGCCGTCGAGAGGAAGAGACCAACAGGCAGTGGAACATTGCTCATCTTGACCTTACTATACGAACCATTGGCTCCGCTTATGTACATATTAAGACAATGTATATATTTTGAATCAAAGCAATAAACGGATCCTCGGCTAAGCGAATTATCTATTACATATAAACTTCGGTTTGGGTACATGGAATCTTTGTATAATGCGGCCTCCGGTTCAACCTTTAGCCTTGTTTTGAAACTTTTGTCATTTGGGGGCTTGGTCGTATCCGAACCAATGCAATGCCTCTTAGCGAAAACCACGAGATCATTTAGGACATGGTCATATACGAACGATCCGCCTCTTGGTGACCTAAGGCCATAGAATCACTTGGGGGCTTTGAGTGAACCGAACCATTGCAATGCCACTTGATGGCATCATGCCACGAGTTCGATTGGGAACTTGGCTGACTTGAACCATCGCTACGCCCGTATAGGGGGCTTGGTCTGTCCGACCATAGTAACACCATCGATCCGGTTAAATTATAACCTTCGTGCAAGCGATTCGCCGTTGATTTTGCTTCTATGGTTTGATACCAATCATTTGGCTTTATCGGCCTTCTTAAACGACACATTTTTAAAACGGTTGTATGTTGTGAATGCGTTTTTGGCTGGCGATTTTATTCGATTTGATTTTCTTGTTAAAACATCCCATTGTGGAGTAACGAGGGCTTATCATGCGACCACGATTTACCTGATAAATCGGTCTTATACAAACAGAAATTACTCTCCTTTGGCGGTGATGGTTTATAAGACCTCCGGCTTGGAGATTAGCTAAAGCCAGCTGTGTGCACGATCTTTGGCGGTATGTTTTGTATCACATAGTTTTGATCATGTGCCTCGATATTTTTCATATAAATATTGATCAGTCGGCTAGAGTATAAACCGCCATGGCGGTTTAAGAACTTATGATTGCGGGAAAAATATGTTGCGGGATTTACTACAAAAATCGGATCTAGCACTGCCATAAGCGTTCTGAGGCGAGGTTATACCGGCATTGTTTAATAAAAGACACTTGCTAGCCTATTACAAAGCCTTTTGGTCCGGCATTTCACGCGAGTTGTGCCTTGAGGCTTTGGACATCATCGACTTGACGGATTATCTTTGCTTCACGGGTTGTGAAGTAGGGGGCGCTGGCGTCGGTTCAACTTCTTCTTCCTCCTCACCCAAAGCCGGAAGTCATTGGTAGACCGGTCAATCGGGTTAAGGCACGAAAGACAGCTTCTTCCTTATCGAGTTCAGCGGATCAGCGTCGAGGCGTAAGTGTGCTACAGTTGGAGGATCAAGCTACGCACTTCGGGATGACAAACTCCACCCGCTTGTTATTGGCATCATAAAAGATCGGTGAACCTCAGTTGGCTTGGCGGCAGTTGACTTCGCCAGCAGACGAACTTCCTGTGATCCGCAGGTGTCATTGTCAAAGCGTCACGTGCTCTTGGTAGCTGGGAAAACCTTTAGCTATGTCGGCGGATCAAGGTCCGCTATCCATGCCTTGTACCTTGTCGAAACCCGGTAAAATGCCCGGCGCGGATGGCTTCATCTCTTCAAAGCGCGGAATCGCCGGCCGGTCTAAGCGTCTCTCGATTAGGGGCGGCGCGTGTTGTCATATGAAGTGGCGCATATGACCCGCTGAGCGCCGGTATATAGCTTCTCGTCGGTGTGCGAAGCTTTGAGCTTTTAGTACGCCGAGCCGGATGAACATCGTTTGCGCACCAGAGTTTAGAACAGCTCAAGTTAAACGGAGACGCGTTAACTGAGCATAATCGGTATAAATTTGCTTACCAAAGATGGCAGAGGTCATGGCGTGCACTTGGCGTTTAAGTCGGTCGACTCTTAAAATCAGGTTTAAGGCCGTGACTTCCTCGCCCGCTTCACTAAACCGGCCTTTTAATATCGAGTTGACCCGTTGGTTGTACCTCCTTGACTGTTCCATGGTGGTCGGGGCAGTTTTAGCTCATCTTTGGCTTTGGTGGCTTACATTATTTGGGCTTCCAGTTGGTTGGAGATCTTTAAGTTGCGACTGTGGTGTATTTCATTACGATAACAAAGGAAGCGGGTTAGTAGTTTCATTATGCAAGTCCCAAACTTAATACAAGTATTCAACTTGGCAGGGGCTAATGGCTAGTTGATCTCAATTTTGCTATGAAGAAAACACCTTAAAGTCGGTTTAACTTTGCAAGGTTAAACCGAGCCTTGAGAACTACTATGCGAGTTAAGATATAAGAGAATTCGGTTACCTCATAGCGGTCCTTCATGCGATTTACTAGACCAGCTTCAAAGTCGCGGCTTGTGTAAAGCGGTTGACCAGAATGAAGCTCTTGGCGAGAAGAAATTGTAAATAGCCGACATATCGATCTTCCCCTTGTCCTTGCTCATAATAGTGGGCTATCTTTGATGCTTGTGTTTTTGTTAAAAGCGTGGTTGGCGGGGAGCAGTGTAGCGATACTGTCACAATAACATCGTCATTTCAGCGGTCTTGTTTGGGCTCGCCGTCGTCTTACTTTGGCTTGGCGGTTCAGCGATCCACGACTTCGCTTCGGCGGATGGATTTGATGGAACAGGTTGGAAGTTTCCACTTGAACCTCGGTTCAACCTCTGGCGGATCAGCGATCGTCTTTGTACAGTTCACGAGCTTTCCTTGGCAGCAGGATTTTCGTGTGTTTGTTGGGCGTTTTCGGATCAGCATCCGGTAGGATCAAGAGTTTTGCCTTCTTGCTCAGCGAGCCTTGGTGCTGCAATAGTCAGTCGGATCAAGACAAATTTATGAGTAACGGTGGTCGAATTGGCAAGCGGTATTCGTACCACTGGCGATGTTGTGAGGAAGCGATTGTGTAGTGGATGAACGCAGACGAGTTGGAAGAGGCGATAATTGGTCGGATGGATTGAAGGACATCGGAAGAAACCTTTTAAGGATAGCGCTTTTCGGAGAGCAAGTCACCTCGGCGGCGCTTAGGATAGGTGTCCGTAAACCGGTGAAGTAACATTGGCCACTATGCGGGTTGTGCGGCCTTCGTCGACTGTTGTGTCTTCAAGTTAAGATTTGGATTCAAGTAAGCCGCAGGAATGGTATTTTTTCACTTTCGGACGGTAGCGACGAATTCTCTTAACGGCGCAAGATCGGATTCGGAAGAAAGTAAGATTACCTCAACGAGGGTGGCGTGGCTGGCTTCCGCTTCATCTGGGAAGCAAATTATCGGTAAAAAGATTGTAAGAGGACTAAGCATGTGCGGGAAGAAACACAAGCGGCAAGCGGTTTACCTCGACATCGATTCTTAGTCCTCCGCGGATTAGAGGACTCGGTAGTCTTCTTTTGCCCGTTTTCTTAGTAGCCTTTGACTTTACGGCGCCCGAACTGGTTGGTTCGCTTCGAAGGGTATCGGCTGAGAAGGGATAAAGGATTAGCGTGCATTGGCATTAAGGCGTGAAAGATAGAGAATAGAACTTACGCGGCGGTTTGTTGAGTGGTGCGAGAATGGAGCCAATCCGGTGAGGCTGCGGACGGAGATTGGTTCATCAAGCATCTTCTTAGCGATTTGGTGACCTCTTGTTGATTATAGGCAGCTCGTGGCGCCTTTGAGGATCTTTAGGGCTGCCCGGTGTACTCGATGCATCAATCCAGGGCGGTGACTTGGTAGCAAAACACCCAAAGACCCGATAGCGTACAAGATCTCCTTGGTTAAACCGTTGGCCATCGAGCGGAGCTTGATTATTTGCGGTTACGAGGGTTTTTGAGTTCGCGGTTAAGCGGAAGGTAGCGGATGAGTGTTCTTGAGCGGTGAAGCGGTAACCCAGCAAGGGTTTTTAAATGCAGCGAGGCAGTGTTAGGCGGTTAGAACCAGGGTTGGTTCCATTCACTGGAGTTAGCTGTGGTGTTTGGCGTGTAAAATCGACTTCCTTCCTACTACGGATCGACCTTAGCCCAGCTCACGTGTTCGGACCGTCGAAAGAAACTCTGTGCGGCGGTTCAAATGGAAAAAAATCCCGAACAATTCTACGGTGGTTCTTCTTGAAGATAGACTACACGAAGACTTTAGAATTCCATATATTCGACAGGAATTTGGACGATATCACGAGGGATGAAGGCTGCGGATGGCGAGGACATCCGGGAAGAAATTTACGAACCGGGTGGGCAGAACCCCAGGTCTAAATGATCGCATGAACACGATTACTTCTCGCTTTCGCTGACTCGGGAAACTAGCCTTCAACTTGGCGCAGCGGTGGAAGGACACTTTTAGAGCCAAACCGCCCGGTGGTGACATAGCCCGTTGAGCTCACGTCCTGGTATTTCTGGACGGACCAGTTGCAAGCCAGTGATTGAGAACCATTCGGAAGATTATATAGGAAAGCTGCGAAAGAAAGGAAGAAGCAGTTCGCTTTAAAAAGCAGGTCGAGCGTTACAAATATTATTAAACCCGGCAGTAAGTAAGCGGCTTCCGGTCCGGTTTAACTAAGGACTAATGGAGGAGTCGGATTAAATATCAGAAGTTAAACCGGCGGAAGAGCTAGTGCTGAAAAAATTGCACAAAGTATAAACTGACGAGTTTCCCATGCAACCGAAATAATCTAGATCTACGGAGTTCGATGAAAGAGTTTACTGCGACCTATGCAGACCTCATACGATGCAGGAAGGTTCGGTATGATAAAATGGAAGATCTGAACAAGGGAAAAGGCGCCTAGAATCAGGTAAATGGTGAAAGCATCCGTTGGCATATGAAAGCGATGCGGCCCGGCAATCTGACCATGGCGGAAGGGCATGCAAGATCGGCAAGAACACTCGTGGATTATGCACGAACCAAGCTTCGGATGAGATCTAGGGTTTAAAGATGACCTTACGGATGAGCGGGAAACACGGAGGGCGGAAACTCTGGTCGATCTCCGGTTGATCTGTGGGCGGAGAGCGTTAGGTCGAAGGTTGAAGGTAATGGCAAGAGCCGGTCGTTGGAATCGCGAGAAGAAGGAAGAAAGAATACCCGGCCGGTCTATTTATAAGGGGCGGAGTAATCAATAAATTGAGGAGCCAGCGGCGGAAGGTGCAGCGACCCTCGATTCGGGATAGCCTTAATGAAGGGAATCTTCTTGTTTTAGATTTTTGTCAAAATGGCGTCGAGGGGCCACGACACGAAGAGGATGATGTCACGGCGGGTCAAATCAATGGCGGTTTACAAGGAAGATCAGGGTTGCACGAAGGCGTGGAAGGTTAACTGAACGGTTCAAGTCAATCTGGGGCCTAATGTTGAGGATATAGCTACGGTGTGAACCGCCCGGAATCGGTTTACCCTAAATGTGGAATCGAGGCCCATATGGAGCACAGGGCGAAGGAATTAAGATCCATACATGTAAACCGCCCTATCTGTAACTGTGTTGTAAGACAAGAAAGGAGAGCCAAACCGGACTCCTATATGGCGGATTGGGATTACATGAACCCAGGCGTTAACCCGTGTATATAAGGGGCGACCCGGGCGAGGTTAAACGAGATTGAGGCCAAGGCAAAGCTATTGCTCCTTAGTGGCGAATCATATCAATCATACCTGGCAGGGCGTAGGTCTTTACCTTCATCGAAGGGCGAACCAGTATAATTCCGTGTCTTGTGTCGCATTAACCCCTCTAGGTAACCCGTCGATGGCCTGCGACTAAGTCCTTTCATGAGGACATCTGCCGTGACAATTCCACGACAAATCTGAGAAAAGCGTAAACACGGGATAGCACAAGATGAAGACAAACGGTGAAGAAATTGGCGGGAAATTGAAAGTCTTGATCAAAGTCTTCAAACACGAGATATGAACAAACCTCAACACAATAATGAAAATGAAAGGGTTGAGGAAATAGAACCGATTAGGTTGGTGAAGACAATGATTTGGTAGACCCGTTCAAGCTGCTTTGTCTCGGTTATACGTGCAGTTGGAAGCGGTGAGTATTTAAACTCGAGGACACACGATCCGGACACCTAGTCGGCTGAGCACGCAGCTCGGGACCACGAAGTCCTCATCGTATTCTCCTTGAACTAAGGTCACCGAGACCTCGTCCAATCACTTTCGTGGTAAGTCTTGGACTTCCAAACCTTCACAGACTTGGTCACTCGGTGATCCACAATTCCTCTTGGATGCTCTAGACCATGGCGCTAACTAAGTCTGGAAGAAGCACAGTCTTCAAAGGTAACGAGCGTCGGATCCATGCAGGATCAATCTCTTGATGATGCTCAATCACTTTGGGTTTATGGGGTTTGGTTTTGGGTTTTCCTCACTTTCGATGATTTTCTCAAAGTCCTCGGAGGATGGGTTGCTCTCAAATGACAAGTGTCAAGTTCTCTGGAGCAGCCAACCAGCTAGTGGTTGTAAGGTGACTATTTATAACCTAGGGAGCAGCCCGACATGATAGAACATAAATGCCCTTCAATGATATGACCGTTAGCGGATAAGATATTTTTGGGACAGGTGAGTGCGGACCTGACACAGTCGAGAAATTTGAATCTCAAATTCCTCGGGGCTATCATGTTCCTCCTTTGTGTAGGCAATTGCCTGGCGAATTCCTAACTCTCTGTCGAAAAAATTCCTCGGCGACGAGAAGAACTTGTCTACATCCTTTGAAGAAATTATGAGTATGAGATTTCCAAAGGCTTCACTCGAAGGATTGGTAGGTGTAGGATTTTGAGTTGAGCATCACATGGAAATTTTCCTTAGTATTTCCTCGACCCCCTTTAACGATGCAGTGTTTCCTATGACTCAAGAAAGAAAATGAAACTACGAAAACAAAAGTCTTCAGCTTCATGTTCCTCAAATGAATACTAAGTCTTCAAGGTCCACCAATTTCTTCACTTTCAAA
>JAHIAM010000239.1:0-27279 GCA_021605205.1 Aegilops longissima
GATGGACTGAAGTCCTTGCGGCGAAAGTCGCAATCGACGCCCCTCCAAGAGCTACACAAAGCGCCAAGCTGCTACCCGATTAGAGGAGAAGCACCTAAACCTACATCACCAGCGCATGACGGCACGGACCGGCCACGTAACCCCTTGACCGGAGAAACCGCTCGGCCCTCCACTCAAGCCGCACCCAGCGTCGCTCCAAAAATACCAAAGACGCGAAATGCACCAGACCTACGAGATATATTGGAGGACAAGGCAAAGGCAAACAAAGATCGATCTACGGATCGGCGTGGGCGCCCACAACACGTGTGATAACCGTCATGCGGATATAGGAATTCCGGCGGGCGAACACATTAGACAAAGCTCATTTGAGCTACGTCGTGATATAAGCCGATCTGAGGCCGCACCCACTATGCTTCACGAGATGAAGTAATGGATCATCAAATCCCGAGGTTTCAAACCCGTAAACGCCGAATCATACGATGGCACAACAGATCCTGCGGTATGGATGGGGATTATCTCCTTCATATCCACATGGCCTTGGTGATGATCTACCGCCATCAAATACCTCCCACTCAAGCTTAAAGGACCAGCTCGGCATTGGCTTAACAACTTGCGGTAGTCAATTGGTTGTTAGGAGGACAGGAAGCCGCATTCCTCGACAATTTCGGGCACCTATATGCGACCACAGACGCCGATGACCTAAGCCACATAATTCAGCAGCCGGAGGAATCGGCGGACAATTACGGACATGGTTCCTAACTAAGAAAAATGAAATAGTCGACTGTCGGCCTTGAGAGGCCCTACGCAACCTTCAAACATAACATCAAGTGACGAATGGCTTGCCGACACCTAGGACAGGAAAAGCGAAATCCATGGCAGCCCTCACAACACTCATGACCGCTTTTGCAGGAGAAGACAAGCAGCTGGCTCGTAGTAATAACATGACCAAGAGTCTTGGTAATTCAGATACCAAGGACAACAATGGCGGTCGGCGTCGCAACAAGCACAAGTGCGCGCGATAATGGCGACAATGCTGAGGATCGATAGTTAATGCGGTTCGAGAGGCTCTAAACCCGATCAGCGGAAAAAGCCATTTAAAAGACATACTCCGGGCCCGTCAGTTTGGACCGAATACTCGATCGCTCGTGCGGATACACGGCACCCTAAAACCACCAATACCACCAACAGGGAGTTGTTGGGTGTTCAGAAAACAGGCAAGTTAAATGCGAAAACAATGACAAGGGCTGCATAAGCGATGCGCGAGGCCCGACACGCCCGAACAAAGGGGACAGAAGGGCTTCCCCACAAGTGCGGACGGTGAACATGATATCACATAGCCCACATACCCAAAAGGGGCCAGGCGTGCACTCGAGGGGCGTATATGTCGTTGGGCAGTCGCCCCAAAGTTCAACCCATACTCCTCCTGCCCGATCACTTTTGATTGAAGGACCACCCACTAGCATCCCACGGCGGATTCGCGCATTAGTTCTAGACCCAATCATTGGCCAGTTCACCTCACTAGAGTCCTTATGGGCGAGGCAGCCTTTGAACACCTTTTGCTCGGGATCTGATCACGAAAAATGGGCATAGATCCCTCAAGTTAAACCCACAAAACGACCTTTAAAGGCGTCATACAGGTGTAGAGGCCAAGCTACAGGCTCAATTACACTTGAGGTGGTCTTGGATCCCCGGACAATTTCGAAGCGAGGTTAATCTTGACATAGTCCCGTTCCTTGATGGCTATCACGCCTGCTTTCAGACGAACTGCATTTGCAAAGTTCAATGCGGTGCCACCTCGCATACCTCAAGCTCAAGATGCGAGGCCCTCGAGGAGTCATTACAGTCAATGGAAACACGAACACTCTCTCCGGCTGAGGAGCATCACAGGCCCTCGCGGAGGAAGTACAAGTAGCCTCTCAAGGCAATTCTCTGATCCGGCTATTAAACGTCCGGACATCGAAGCCGGAGTAACCTACAACAAGACCGCTGCACGTTCAGTACTGCGTAGCAATCACAGCCCCAACCCCAGCCCTCATGAGTGCAGAAACGTTACTACATTACATAATTACCCTCTAGAAATACCATGGGCATAGGGGAGGGGCATGACCAGCATGCCCAAAATGCTGCTCAACCACACTAGGGGCTCGATTTTGTCATTCTTTTTTCTTACTTTCAGGACTCCACTCTCTGGAAGGCTGTCCGGCATCAATCGCCCGAACACCGTGCAACAGCAACCGGGGGCAGAAAGCGTCGAATGTCAAGGTGGTCTCTATCTTGAGCTAAATACATGTCTTACATACCATCCACATTGGCTTCGCCCGGGAGAGACATGTCAAATAGTCCCATCTCTTGCTTATCGCACTATTTGTATCGTTATGCTTTTACATAGCCTTTTTGAATAAACAACACATAGCTTTTGTCTATTATTGCATTCCTTTTATGTGAATATGTTCAGTTATAACATTATGCAACCGTACACTTTATGGCCAATACACGAGGGCTTAAGTACCCCGAATATGGTGTGAAAGTCCGAACACTCTCATGTCACGGCACCTCGAACTTATAGCATTATATGCATCGGCTCGAATCATGTCTTGGGTCAATAGTTGGGTTTGCCCGGCTCCCATGTTTTGGTACCTTACATTCTGTTATATCGGCTAAGGTAGCCTTGGGACCTCTGCGATTGTGCCCCGGTTGAGCTGGGTTAAGCACCTCGATGAAAGCTAAAACTTTCCGTCATGATAGAAGCGAGAGCTGAGTACGGCTGTTAGAGAGGTTTCAAGTCCCTAAAGACTTATGCCTTAGGCGAGGAGCGGCTTTGTCCGGCCTAAGCGTGGAATGGCGCCCGAACTTCAGTCTTCGAATACTAGGGGCCGCGAAATTTAAAATTATAGAATTCTATTGCTAAGTGAGAGTGATAAAGCATTATAGTCCGATTGCCTTGTTACGTTGTGCTGGCGCCTCCCTCTAAGGACCCAAGAATGGGAACAAGGCGCCCAGTTTTATCGAACACCCGAGCACTCAGGCACGAAATTTGAAGCCAGACGATTCGCCATATCTCAAATTTAATAAGCGGCCGCTGAGAAGGTAATATTTTAAATTCAAAAGCGTTGCTTAGCGCATATGAACAAGTTTTCAGCGTCACAGGATCACAAATCTTGAGTTTACTAAAAATTACATCTTTGGAACATTCACCGCCACAAAGTGGGCACCCTTCAGGATGCCCTCATAATACATCTCGGGCTTGCGATGCTCCTTGCCTCATGGTGGCCCATCATCACCAGACTTCTCAGCATCCATCTTGCCTGGTGCACTTTAACACGGGCAAGGCCCTCTGGGCACTTCGATGCATCTGGGCTTGATGACTTCAAGCCATGGGCAGGCATCCACCAAATTGCCTCACCAGCCCAAGTAGCTCCCGGGCATGGCCTCCCGGGCCACAGGCGGACTATAGAGACCCTTAATGGCATGTTAAGCCACCTTATGGAGCTCGACCAGCTGCTTGGCTGGTCGGTCAAAACTGCCGGGTGTTCGGCCTCAACGTCTGGGACCATAACACCTTCTAAGTGAGGCTCCCTCCTCGGCCCGGTAGAATCTGGGCGTCGGACACCTGCGCGGGAAAGATCTGCGAATGCTCACAGAGCTCCGGACTCGGGTAAGTAACAAATAATTCACTTTCACATGCTTGCTTTGCATAAAGAATGCCTTACCCGCCGCTATCTTCTTCATCGCCTCAATTTTACAGAGGCTCTTTGGGCTTGGCCTTGGCAGAGTTGGTGCTCTCAAGGGCGAGGCAGCCTGGACTCTCGAGTCTTTGAGTCAAGCTCAAACTCGTGTTTTTTCACGAGGCACAGAGCTCTTGCTGCACCTCCGCCACCCGCGCCTCCTGCTTCTCTCGCTCAGTGCGCTCCACTTATTGTCTTGACCTTGGACTGCGCTTCCTTGAGGTCGCCACCTTAGTTGTGGCCCCTTCAATACTCACGTTGGTCCTTGCATTTTGCAACCACATCTTTTTACTTACATAGGTGTGCTTACCTTCCTTGTCCTCGAGCTACTTCTTGGCAAGGCCGAGCTCATTCTCGGACCGCTTTCGAGGCTCGCTTCAATACATCGACCTCACTTGGTCGGTCTGTGGTCCCGACAGTGCAAACTGCATTCCCATATTGACATATTTATATTAGACTCCAGCGTATATCTTTTAGATCCTTAGTTTGGCTTTTATTTCCGAACACCAAAGCTGAGCATCGAGGACTCTGTCTATGTGGTAATATTTTACATATCTTAAATACATACCTCAAAGCTTGTTAGAAGGCTAGCAGGAGCTTGATCCAGCCCGCTCTTGGCGGGTGAACCTACAGATCACCACACTCATAATAGTGTGGTGCTCCTCATCGATGGGCGCCGTTAAGCACCTCCAGCAGATTATCCGGTGCCTCTGGTTGGGCCAGAGGTCACCGGTGTCGTAAACTTGCCCTTCTTACTAGGGGCGCTGCCGAGAATCCGTAACCCTTGAAGGTTAGGTGCGGTGTCGGACCTGGGGCGGACTTGGAGCCCTGGGGTTTTGTCCCCTTGTGCTGCAGGTCCGGGAGGTAGCCTTGCGGCGCCTCGAGACCACCTCCTCCTGGCTTGGACCCTTTTGGGACTCCGGCATCATCACTTGGCAGCGAGGGAGGCGGCGGAAGTGAAGTGCTATTCACATCCGGCGAGCTTAAGGAGCCGCTCGCCGACCACGCCGACCTGGGCTCGGGGCGGACTGCATGATTATATTCGGCGTCGAGAAAGATATTGTGCAACAAAGGCAAACGCCATGAGTTATTTGGTATCCGGATACTTACGATTTTGCGGGGCTTGTACTGGCTGGCCCTCCTCTTACGCGTCGTCGGCGTTGGTGGAAATAGTCCGGAGGAAGGTCCTTCCTTCTTGGACCCTCCGCCCCGATTAGGCGGCCTTCCTTTCTTCTCTCCCCGCTTGGAGAGACCTCTCTTCCTCCTCCTTGTTTTCGGGATTGGTCCGCCTCGGGTCGTCGGACGATGAGTCCGACAGCACGCAGCGCCCGGAACTCTTCGAGTTCCGTGGCCTTCCTCTTGGCCTTCTTCTCGGCACCACGTAAGGTGCCGGAACCCTAACCCATCAAGCGGGCGTCCGCTGGAGTCTTCGGGCAAGGGCGGACAGTCAATCTGCCGGGGCGTCTTACGCCAATCCTGTCAAAGGTAAGGAGTTTAGATCCCACATAGTGTTAAACTATGAGAGACAAGTACCCGTAAAGGTAAAATAGCTTACGCGTTGGCTTGATGCTGCGCACTGAATCCACGATCCTCGGTAGCGGATCACGAGAACCTCGGCACCCTTAGAACAGCACCTTCCAGGCGTCTTACGTGCGTAGTGTCGAAGAGCCTGCTCGAACCGGTCTTGTGCGGATCAAACTCCACAAGCTGAAAGCCCGTTGTTGTGCAGGAGGATCCGGCGGATGAGCATGACCTGGACTACATTGGCCAGAGTTTGAGCGGTTTTGGGCGCGGGTTTGGAGTCGGTCAGCTCTTCGAATTACCTGACGACAGGCCGTCTCTTTTCGGGAGGTGAGCCGTGTGGGGATGCGATATCGGAATTTGGGGGCCGCTACATTCAGGGTCAGCGGCTCGGTGATAGAACCACCGATTGCCACCTTTATGGTCTCTGAAGGGCCCTCGAGCCCTAGGACGTTGGGCATCTTGCCCACCATGGCACCTCCGCACTCCGGCTTGGCGGCCGCCCTACCTTCAGCTTGACGCCAGAATGTCTTGACCATAAGCGAAGTGGGGCTGGATGCGAGAGGAAGGCCTACGCACACATGGCGATGAGCGCGAGATGTTGAGGATGAAGTTGAGGGGCAGATCATGGAAATCAGGCCGTAGTAGAACATGGGCCCCGGACAAATGGGTGAAGTGGGAAGCCCTAGTCATGGAGGAAATGGGTGAGAACACCACCCTCTCATGGGGCACAGGGGTGGGGATGAGCTGCCCTTAATGCAGGGCGGTCTTGTGATGTCATTCGACAAATATCCGGCTTTCCTCAGCTTATTGATGTGTCCCTCCGTGCGGAGGAGACCATCCTGCCTCCGCTCCGGACATTCTTTGGAGAAGGTTGAGGTGGGATGTGCGAACTTGGTATTTGGGCTCGAGTCTTGTGAAATGGATAAGCAAAGGGGAGGAAGAAGGCGTAGATGAAAAAGGTGGATGCTTATCCCTTATATGGGCGGGGCCGAGACCTGCGTCCCCACCGCTTGGTAAAACTCGGCTTATCTGCAAAGCGCGTAATTAATAACGCGGTTGGGTTACCCGCCCGTATTGATGAGAATCCGGAATAAGGGGACCACGATCTCTTCTTGACAAGGCGTGCCAAGAAACCGCCTCGCTAAGTCGCTGGTGGGAATGATAAAGCGATTCAAATAAAGGCTTGGCCGTGGTGTGATGTCGGCTGCGGGAATACATGTTGATTGGTTGTGTAAATATTATTCTCTCTACGATTGGAATGTGGAACTTATTTTGCGAGAACCGGACACTATCCTTGTGTTCAAAATCTTCTATGAAGTATTGGAGGAGGAAACCGCCTTGCAATGCGAAGACAATCTGCGTGCGGACTCGTCATCATTGAAGCTGGTTCGAGAAGGGGCTCTTGAGGAGTCTGGATTAGAGGGTGTCCATATGGCGGACTATAACCTTGGGTGGACTCTGGACTATGAAGATACAAGATTGAAGACTTCGTCCGTGTCAGGATGGGACTTTCCTTGGCGTGGAAGGCAAGCTTGGCGATCTGGATGTGTAGATCTCCTCCGTTATGGCAGACTCTGTGTAACCCTAGCCCTCTGGTATCTATATAAACTAGAGGTTTTTAGTCCGTGGCGAACAACAATCATACCATAGGCTAGCTTCTAGGGTTTAGCCTCGGCTGATCTCGTGGTAGATCTACTCTTGTACTACCCATATCATCAATATTAATCAAGCGGGGAGTAGGGTTTTACCTCCATCGAGGCCCGAACACAGGTAAAAACATCATGTCCTTGTCTCCTGTTACCATCCGCCTGGGCGCCTTGATTCGGGACCCCCTAACGAGATCCATGGTTTGACACCAGCAGTGTTCTCTCGTCCTCCGTCCGGCCCTCGGCAGGCTCGACCACGCCCGGTCGCCCGGTCGCGATAGTCGTGGTCAAGGCCAGCCGGTGAGGTGGAGAGCGATGAAGCTCTGGTCGCGATGCTCAAGAGCCCCCCTTTCAGCACAAGTGGTGCACGAGAAAAAGGGGACTCGCGGTGCGCTTTGCTATCCTCCCCATGGAATCCCTATGAGCAGGCACAATAAAAACCACGGTTTGCCGTTATAGCTTCCAGCACGCGGCTGGTTGTTCCTTGAAAGAACCGAGGCAAGGCCTAGTGAGGTGGCGTCGCGCGGCGTGCCGAAGCGAGCCTCGGCGCTCAGGTTTGTCGACATGGCGAGGGACGGACCCATGCCCGCCCGTGCCAATGTGAGGAGGCCCCATGGGGCGGCGATTGAGCAGAGTGATAACGTGGCGGGTTAAGCATGGAAGGCAAATCAGCTTGGGTAGATGCAGGAAGACACATGCCACTGGGTCCGGCCCGAGCGGCTTGGGGATGATGCAACCTGAGGGCATGACATGGTAAGCTAAAGACACAAGCAAAAGGGTACATGCCACGAGGGGCGGACCCATGCGGCCTGAATAATGCAGCTGAGCGCTCGGCTAAACGAGCTTGGAAAATGTCACCTGGTTCTATAGACGAAGTAGAGTTGGTGCGGCTGAAGGCGTGCGTCGAAGGAATGACTCTTCACGAGCCACCGGGGCCTTGAGCCTCGGGAGGCTCTGGGGGCTCGGGAGGCTCCTTGAAGACCGTCTCCATTTCTTCCAGGACGGCATGGTACCTGGCCTCCTAAGCTGCCAGGACGCGCCGCACGTTGCGCTGATAGGCCGACGCCATGCTCGGCAAGCCGAAGGGTAGTTGTGTGGCGGGCCCTCGCAACGGCCCACATGTGAAGGCCAGAAACGCTCCTGAGATGCGGACCTGTTGTGCCCTGGGACGTCGATGCAGACACGCAGCCCAGCATATTCGCCTGGATGGGGAGCTGCGCCTCGCGAGCGGCTGTCGCCGTGCATGGCTCTTGCATCTTGCAGTTCCTGAGTGGTCTTGGTGATGAACTCCTGGTGGTGGGCACTCCTTGCCTGTGCTCTCTGAGGAAGCGTCTGTGCAAAAGCACGCCTCTAAAGTGGTGCCCAAGCGCCTCCCTCATGAGGTTAAGGTGCGAGGCCCTCCGGAAGAGAGCCCAAAGCCCTACCCAAGGAGGGGCAGGCGCGCCTTCCTATGTGATGGAGGGCGCGCTGAGGCGCTGATCTGCGAGGCTCGGCTCTGTCGCCACCCTCTGAGATCTGCTGGCGCAGCTGCTTCTTCTTCTTAGGGAGGACCTCGGGAGGGCCCTCGCTTTCTTGATGGGGGTCATTGATTGCTACAGCTTGGAAGCGCTTTCGAGGCAGCACCGCATCTCTCTCTTCATGGGACCGTGATGATTCTGCGCTTCTCGGCATCTTGAGATGTTGTTAGCGATGATGGTGACTGCCATAAACTTGGCGAGGCGGATGCCGAGGATGGCGTTATGCGGCGGCGGATGTATGCGATGTCGAAGTCGATGAGCTCGGTGCGGTAGTTCTGGCGCTCCCGAAGGTAGCGGGAAGCGGACCTGCCCTATCGGTGTGGTGGAACGGCGGTCACTCCTGAGAAAGGCTTGGTAAGGCTGAAGCTGCTCATATGGCACTTGGAGGTTGTCGAGCGATAGCCGACGGACATGACGTTGAGCCTGCGCCACCGTCGATGAGGTCTTAGCAACTTTCACATTGCGATGGTGGCGAACAAAGCATCGCCGGGAGGCGCCGGTGATGGCTGCGCCGCCAGGCTGATCTGCGAGTTGAAAGTTATGGCGCATTAGGACCACTTGGCAGAGCGCGTGGCCTCGAGCTTAGAACCTGCATTCACTTCTCGGCGAACTGTTTGAGATTGCGTTGAGAGGCTAGAACCTGTCGCCACCAAGATCGGCGATTGCATGTGGCTCTGGAAGCCCCAGCCCCCTCATCCTGATGGTGATCGTTGTTCCTTCTTGGTGGCGGCAGCGGGGGAAGACCGGCGTTGCCCTGGGGGCGATCCTCACGAGGCTGGTCCCTCCAGGGGCCCTCGCGAGGATGGTCCTGCCAACACTCCTCACGAGCCCTGTCGCGCCACTCCTGGCGCGGGCCATGGTCATCCCAGCGTCCGCCTCCACGTCCTCCTCCACGGCCATAGCCCGTCGCTATGCTTTCGGGCGTCGGCTTGACATCCTTAGCGGATGGATCTGAGCTCTTAGTGATCCTTTGGTGTTGTGGGTGTTCAGATTGTGGAATGTGTAGAACGGTCGGCCGCCCTTGGACGATTCGGGCTGATCCCTGCCCCGCTTGTTGTCCGGCTCTGCTGCGAGCACGGTTGCTTCCTTGCACTTCACGTCCTTAGCCTTGCTTTCTTCTCCTCTCTGTGCCCACAATGACAGCTCGAGGAGGGGCGCCCTCCTCGGCTCTTGCGCGCCAGTGGCCAGGTTGAACAGCTCCTGGAGATGCAGCTCCTCATGGATAGTGAGCTCTTCCTTCATCTTGACGTCACGGACGCCGTCTGAGAATGCAGAGATGATGGCCTCGTTCGTGACCTTGGGGATCTTGAGGCGAGTGCTGTTGAAGCGCTGGATGTACTTCTAGAGGTCTCCCCTGGCTGTTGCTTGATGCTCGTAGGTCACCCTGACG
Source organism: Aegilops longissima (assembly GCA_021605205.1). NCBI lineage: Eukaryota > Viridiplantae > Streptophyta > Magnoliopsida > Poales > Poaceae > Aegilops > Aegilops longissima. The sequence continues at coordinate 9,803 of JAHIAM010000239.1, forward strand.
GCGGACCGTCGCAGTGCCCTGGAAGATTATGGCAAGACGGTCGCATCTCATCCCAGGAGGAGATCGAGCCGTGCTGCAGGTTCAGGAGCCAGGAGCGGGCACCATCCTTGAGAGCCATGGGGAACTAGTTCGCCATGACCATCTCGTCGCCGTTCGCCGCTTTGATGCTCAGCTCATAGAGCTGCAGGAACTCCGCGGGATCGGAGGCGCCGCTGTAGCGGGGAGGCAGATCGGGCTTGAACTTGCCTGGCCAGGCGACACTACGCAGCTCGGGGGTGAGGGCGCGGCAGCCGGCCATGGTAGCCGGGGCCCGCCTCGGAGGTGGAGCTTGGTCTTGATGAGGTCCGCGTGGAGCATAGGTACAGCTTCTCGCAGCCGTGGGATTTCTTGGCAGCTTCACTCTTGTGAGCACGGAACATGGTGGATCTCGCCCGTGGGGCATGGCAGCTGCGCCAAGGCGCAGTCTTGGGGCAAGGTGGTGGAAAGCGCCATGAGCCACGTCACCTATGGTTGGCAGAGGGTGAGGTAGAGAGAGGGACAGCGTGGGGGCCCCTGCTTGACGCAGACGAGGCTCGGCGTGCGATCAGCCACTCCTCGTGGGGCCGTCGGCTGGGCGGTGGCGCGGAGGCTCGTTCGCCCGCGGGCGCGACCAGCGCCTCCATGGGGCCTTGGCGTGCATGAGACCGAAGAACCCGGCGGAAGTCCCGACGGAGTGGCGGTCTGGCCGTCCTCTGCCCTTGCCAGCGGATGCAATGAGACACCGTTGCTCGTTCCCCCCGGGCGGTGGCTGCGTTGGCGGCGGGAGGCGGAGAAAGCAGGGTAGCCCGCCCGATGGGGAACCGTCCAAACGCATGGCGGTGAGTCAGCCAGCTCAGCTCGGCGCGGCGTCCTCCATGGAGGCAGCCAGGCGGCGGCAGGCGGCGAATCGGCGGAAGGGAAGCTCTGGCGCACCTACAGCGCGCCAAATGTCGGATGTGGGGTTCGGCAAACCCTTAAAGTTGAACTCTGAAGTGCGCTGCGCAGTCTTTCCCTCCCTACCGATCCGCCCTAGCTCACTAAAATCTCACAGGACGAACTCGGCGGACTTCGCAACACAAAAAGACACGAGATTTATACTGGTTCGGGCCACGGTTGTGGTGTAATACCCTACTCCAGTGTGTGGTGGTGGATTGCCTCTTGGGCTGATGATGAGCAATACAAGGGAAGAACAACCTCCTGAGGTTGAGGTGTTCTTGTGCTCGGTGGTGGCGGATGAGAACCCTCTACATCTTTGCGGTGGCTAGCTCTACTTATAGGCCTGGTCCTCTCCCAAATATTGGCGGGAAGGAGCCAACAGCGGTGAGGCCCGAATTTGAAGGGGACAGCTAGTACAAGCTATCGACAAAAGTGGTCTTCGCTGCGAAGGCTCACGGTGGTGGCGCTGTCTTGGGATCCATGATGAACTTAAATCCTGCCGTCCTTCTGGTCTTGGTCCGTTGCACCCGATATGGCAACCTTTATGCGATGCCTCGGTACTCCTCGCCTCGCTTGCCTCCTTAGCACCAAAGGAAACAAGGACCTGCATGCTGTTGGCGCCACTTTCTGTGCGATCGTCATGGCTCACGTCCACGAGAGCCTCGCGAGTTTCCCCATTGATATCTCCGCTCCTCGTGAGCCTGCCTGGCTAGAGCCACTCTGAGGAGGTCTTCGTAAATCCGCTTAGAGAGGCTTGGCCCCTGGCGAGGTCTTGGATGCCTTGTTGATGAAGATGGGCCATCTGTTGCCCGCTGACTAACCACGCCATGGGCGGCGGGCAGGAAAAGTCACAGGGACCCCCATTCCCGAAACACCGACAAGCACCCAAGTCCTCATCTTTTCTGCCTCAAGAAAGCACCCAACCATGTCGGGATCTGGAGCCCAAGGCAAGTGGATAGCCTCCTCCGTGGGAAAGGACATCACTAAACCCGGGAGGCTGGGTACACAGCTTGAAATCGCCCACCGGCTCAGGCCAAGGCGAGATCATCCCACCGAAGCCCAATGAGAGGGTGGTGTTCATCCCCCATTTCGTCCAGGGGTTGGGTCTCCTCTCCTCCCTTTCATCCGCGGACTTATGTTCTATTACAGGCTAGATTCCCATGATCTAGCCCCAAACTCCTTCCTCAACATCTCGGCATTTATTGTTGTATGCGAGGCCTTCCTCGCATTCCTCCCCTTGATTTGTGGCTCAGATATTCAATGTGAAGGCGAAGGTGGTGGATGGTCAACCCTTGAAAGTCTTGGGAGGCGCCATGGTGAGCAAGATGCCCAATGTCACATGGCCCAAAAGGTACCTTCATGGAAAGCTGTCAAGAGTGGTAAAAGCTGTGGTTCTATATCGAGCCTCATGGCGCCACTTGAGCCCGGCTCCCAAATCAAGTCTGGTGCCCCAATCGGCTCACCTCCTGGCTAGAGAATGGCCTAAATTGGTCTTAATCAGGGCCAGTGATAAGCCTACTGCAAATCGCATTGAGCATAGTGGATAAAACGTCAAGCTACGTCAGCGTGATCCGGTGATGCGGTTCACGGATCCTTCCATGCGAGCCAAACTTGCCATTTATGGGAGTTTGATCGGCCAACACCGAACTACTGCACAGTTCTTGAACTACATACGAGACATCTGGAAGGTGCTCTTCACGGGCAAGGAAGCGCGCGCCCGGCGACAACCGAGACATAGCGCCACACCCGTGGCCCTTCTGATCGATAAGTATTTCACGCTTCAAGGCGCACATTTTACTTGCTTAGTCGAGGAAGATATTTGAACCTCACTATTTATTTTCCCAGGGCTGGACAAAGAAGGCGAAGCGGATTAAATTGTCCAGCTCCGCTGAGGAACTAGTAATTCGCTTGACAAAATCTTTGTTCAGCGCCCTACGGGACACTGAGAAGAAAGGCAAGAAGAGGCCAAGGGGTCGGAGTGGCCCCGCTGCCGAGCCGGCGTGTCGTCCGAAGACAACAAAACCCACTCCTCTACCGCCGAACACGACGACGAGGAGGAGGAAGAAAGCAACTCTCCCCTGATGGGGGAAGGAAGAAGAGGGCAGCCTCCACAAATCTGGAGGCGGAGGCGCCCAAGAGGGGGAAGGGCCCCCTCGTGGATAAATTCGCGTGGGATATCGACAGCAGCCCGGAGCGACGCCCCCGAAGCAAGCTCCTGGCCGACTCATGAGTACTAAAAACCCATGTACGTCCATCTATCCGACCTCTCCACCTCATGGTATTAACATGTTAAATTATGCTATTGCAGTCCGTGACAGCTCCTGCGATCCTCATCAGGAGGTTCGCTGGATTCAAAAGCGATGGCAGTGAGTCTCCTGGCAGCCCCTCTCCCGAGGCAAAGGCGGCAGCGGCATGCTGTCCTAAAGGACCTTCCACAGCAAGGAGAGAGGTTGAGAGTCGTCAAGGTGGCGCGGAAGAGATGACTCCTCGGCCGCGGACACATGGAAGCCCCCATGGAGGCTGGCGGCAGGGCCATATCCAATTCGGCCCCCGAATACCATCCCGGAGACCTACGCGGCTCACGGAGTCAAGCGAGCAGCCTCCTCCGAAGGAGGAGGTTGCCCTCATGATGACCTCTGTCCAGCAGAGCGCGGATAATCTTGGAAGTGCAGGCGCTTCCATTGTGGAGAACACCGTATCCTTATAGATGCAGTGGTTGAAAAATTCGATCCGTCAAGAAGCGAGTGACGAAGGCTTGCACCAACCTCTTGTGGGTTTTGAGTGGCGACACAAAAGACAAAGTCATAGTATAGCCAGTAGACCTGAGACCTTTGTCGGTGTTAGGAAGAAAAAAGCGGACGGAGGATCAATAATTTCGGAGAAACTAACTAAATATGTCTTATGTGAATAAGAAGGCGTCGTTGCTGGCCAACCTCTCATGCTCTTTGAGGTCTCGGTAGAGCGATCTGGAGCGAGCGAAGAAGAAGCTTGGCCTTGTAAAAGGCAGCTGGAGGACAAGCAAGGTATGTGGTGACTTGCTGTATATTCAAAAATAATAAATGATGTGTGCTTGACCGTAGTGCCATGATATTTGTAGGAGGCGGCGACCGGTCGAGGTCCTTAGAAAAGCGTTGGCGAGGCAGGAGAAAGCTGCCAAGGAACAAGCCGCCCGTGAGAAGCACGAGGCTAGGCTGTGGTAAGACAAGAGCTCCGGGATGCCATAAAATAATCTGAGTCCTTAGAAACTGATGCTTCGCTCAATAGGCGAACTTCGCCAAGGCTATCATAGCGTGGAAGATTCCACTGGTTGAAGCCAGGCCGCCCTCCGAGAGATATTCGGAGGCCAAGAAAATCCGCAGTGGGTAAGGCATTTAGTATGCAAAGCAAGTATGTGAAGAAGAGTATCTCTTACTAACCGGTTGGAGTTCTCCGAGGCGTTTGCGGATCTGCCATGCAGTGTCTCTGGCCAATGTGGAGTTCTTCGAGCGAAGAAGGGCTCAATGGAGAAGTTGTTACGTACATAATACATTGCGCTACAACATCTGGTGCCCTTTAGCGATCAACTAAAACAGCTAATTCGAGCTGCATAGGGTGGCGAACTGGCCATGAAGGATTTAATAATCCGATTGTGGCCCTTGACTATACCAACAACTTCTGGCTAACGTGAAGCGGTTGGTGAATGCTGTCCATGGCTGGAGCGTCATCAGCGGTCGGTGCGCATTGAGTAGCGCATGGCCGCCGCGTCAAGGTACAGTGGGCGAAGATGAACGCCGTCAAGCTGGTGACCGAGGGACCGCCTGAGGGCAAGGAGCACCGTACGCCCGAGTGGTATTTTGAAGACGTCCTGGAGGGGTCTCATATTGTGGAGACGCAATGTGCACAATACATTATCTTCGAATGAATAAATTCATGTTGTCTCTGCCTTGTATGATGAAACAAAGTCATTATGTAATATAATGTTTGTTTAAAAAAAATTACCTCCTGTGCGGCCGTGTTTTGTGAAATCTGAGAGTTGGCCATGTCGGTTTGGGTTCAGCGAGACCCTTGAGGATTCGAACCTTTGGGGTCTTGCGGATATCAACCTTCCACCGTCTAGCACCTCGCCGAATCGCTGGGACCTAAACTACTAAGCGGAATAGCACAAGAGACCTGAATTTATCTGGTTGGGCCACCATTGTGGTGTAATACCCTACTCCGGTGTGTGGTGTGGTGGATTGCCTCTTGGGCTGATGAGGAACAGTACAAGGAAGAGCAGACTGAGTGCATTCTTGGCGAGTGTGATGAAGCTGCTAGGTGGTGTTGGGTCGTTCTAGCTACTGGCTTCTTGATGAGGTTCAGATCTCCTCCTCTCTCTCCCCCGCTGCGGATGCTAGCTCACGAGTGTGGCTACTCCTATTTATAGGCGAAGGCCTGGGCCTCTTCCCAAATATTGGCGGGAAGGCGCCAACAATTAGCCATTTGAAGGAACATCAGGTACACTTATCTGACTAAAGTTGGTCCTCGCTTGCCAAAGTTGTTCGAGTGATAGCGCTGCTTGGGCTCCACGATAACTCCCTTCGGCCGTTGGGCTGGTCTTGATCTTATTGCTGAAGCGGATGCCTTTGCTTGATGCTCTAGCTTCGCTTGCTCCTTTGCACCAAGAGGAAAGGATGGCGCCCACTTGTGAGCTGGCGCCCGACTAGGCGCCCTTGGTACGTCATGGCTTGCGTCATGGGCACCTCGCGAGTACCCGGCCTTGAACTCTCCGCCTCCTCATGAGGCCAGCTGGCGAGGCCGTGCACGAGAAGCTCCTTGTAAATCCGCCCAGTTCTGGCCCCTCGTGAGGTCTTGATCTTCGCGTTGATGAAGATGGGCGTCTTGGGCCTCCTTGAGCCGCGCGCCGCAGGCCCTTGAGCAGAGCAAGTCTAAAGGACCCCGTTCCCGAATGCCGTGATGGCCCCAGGTCCATGGCGCACCCGAACTTGGCGGCGAGAGGTGAAAGCAAGTCGCCTCGAGACTTTTCACTGCTGCGGCTGCGGCGTGGCTCGAGAAGGCCAGTCGGCCCATCTTCATCAGCAGCTCAAGACCCTCGCGAGGCAAGCGTCATGGGGCGACAAACAGGTCAAGCGGGCCTCGTCGGGCTGGCTCATGAGGGCGGAGAGTTCAAGCTCCTTCGGTGTACTGCCAAAGCCATGACGGCCGAGGGCGCCCGATCAGCGCGGCTGCCGATCCTCCTTTCCTCTTTGATGCCAAAACAAGCCGAGCGAAAACATCAACAAGGCATCTGTTCGATGCAACAAGACCAAGACCAATAGCGGCTGGATCAGTGTCGTGGAGCTAGCAGCATCATCACGAAGCCAACTTTAGTAGAGATAGGACCAGCTATTCCTTCAAAATGGGATGGCGTCTTCCAATGGAGCGAACCCAATAAATAAAGCCACCCAAGCGAGGATCCGGAATCCTCATCAAGAAACCAGTAGCTAGAGACATTTGACACCACCTGCAGTTCATCGCACCCTTCAGAGAATAGACCCTCGTTAAGCTGTTCTTTGTATTGTTCCTCATCAGCCCAGAGGCAATCACCACACCACACCTTTGGGTAGGGTATTACACCACAATGGTGGCCTGAACCGATGTATAAATCTTCATGTAACTTGTGCTGCTCTGTTTAGTAGTTTAGGTCCCGGTGATTGGCGGTGCAGGCGGTGGAAGATGGATCTCCTTGCGCACCCTGATGTTGAACCTCAAGGTTCTGCGGGAACCGAAATCCGACATTTGTACGCCCCGGTAAGTGCGCGGAATCTGCCTTCCGTCGCCTCGTTCTTCCCGACCACCCAAACCATGTATGGCCTTTCGTCGGGCTCGCGCGGCGCCCAGCCACCCTCGCCTCCATGCTCGCCGGGCGGCTTCCGGCCAGCGGGGCGCCCTCGTCGTTCCTCACGCCCTTGCCCCTCAACACGCCACCAGCCCGGCCGAGAGCAGGCAACAAGCATCGTCCCTGCACTCCTCGGTGACCCCAGAGGAGGAGGCAGCGCAGCTTCCTCGTCACCGCCCGTTCGCGGTTCCTCCGATCGTCGCAGCCCTCTGGGCGGCTCGCGACGCCCGCCCTCCAACCTCCATGTCAAGGCGTGCGTCCGCCGGGTGGCGCCACCTCCTGTGGCGAGGCTCCTCCGGGCGGGCGGAGGCCGCCGGCTGAGCTGACCGCCGACTCTGGGACCACCCTACCAGCTCGGCCCGGCTCGGGTGCGCTCCCCATGCTCTGCACCCACCATATGCAGTCGTCGCCGTCACGGGACCCTCATCGTGGCGCCCGGCCTCCGCGTACTCTCGATCGAGGCCTTGAGCCTCTCTGCATACCGAGGCCAGGCGCAATGGCCGGCCTTTTTTTGAGCGTGGGAGGAGGGTCATCCAGCTCCTTAGGGCAAATCCGGCCGGTGACCTTGACACCTCGACCTTCCGCCTGCGGAACTGGTGCGACTTTGACGCCATCCCCCATCATCGGCCTCCTCCAATGCCATCCTTGGCTATCCAGCATTAGCCAAATTCATGGCCTTGACCCATCCGGTACAACCTCATGAAGATGCCGGGAGGCGGCGGCGTCCTCAGCATGCGGGGGATACGAAGGTGTGCTTGCGGCGCTCGGCACCCGCCCTCAAAGGCAATGAGCGGCGCCAGCCGCCGATCAGGAAGCCCTCAAGCCCAAAGGGGCTCGCCGACCATGAAGAAAATTTATTCCTCAAGACAAAGCGGAGACCAAGCGAGATACTGTCCGCGAGGGCGGGTCCTGAGACGCCCACCTTCACCGCAAAGGCGCCAACCTCGAGCGAGCAGGAGAAGCCTGGTCAAGTTCCTGCGTCTGCGAACAAGAAGGTGTTCGCTGGGGCCGATCAGGTGGCAGGAATCCCGAGGCGTAATCAAGCACCACCTCAGCGTGTGCTAGCGTCGTCTGTGAAGCGAAGGCGAGAAAGGCAGTCCACGAAAGCAGGCCTTCATCGTCCAAAGAGACCGCGCAGCTAAAGCAGCGCGGGTCATTAGCGAGGTCCGATACCTAGATTGGCTGGCCAACCCGTGGGTGGTGCCAAAGAAGGGAGGAAAGGGCGCATATGTGTCGACTTCACCAACCTCAACAAAGCATGCCCGTGAGATCCGTTCCGCTCCCTCGCATCGACCAGTTATCGATTCCACCCGCAAAGTGTGACCTGTTATGCTTCTTGGGCGCCTTTCCGGGTATCACCGAGATCAAGATGGCGGTGGAAGGCGTGGAAAGATGGCCTTCTTAACCCGTGTGGAGTGTACTGCTATACATGCATGCCATTCGGGCTGCATGCCTTGAGGGCAACCTTCAGTGACTCATGCATCACACTTGGGCCCACAGCTGGGAAGAATGTAGAGCTTACGTCGATGATATCGTGGTGAAGTCTCATGAGGCCAAGACCTTGATACAAGACACAGAGGAAACCATGAGCCTCAGCGCCCGTGAGCCTGCGACTCAACCCAGAGAAGTGTGTGTTTGCAGGTTCCTCGGGGCAAGCTCTGGGTTTCTCGTGTCCTGCCTGCCCAAGAAGGCATCGAGGCCAACCGAGAAAAGGTCAAGGCGATTGAGGACATGAGCCCACCAAAGACCCTCAGAAATCACGAGGAAGCTCACAGGCGGCGTACTTGGCACTGGGCGTTTCATCTCTCGATTAGGCGAAGTGCTGCCTCTTCCGGCTAATGAGAAAAAAAGGGCCTTGAATGGACTAAAGGCCGACAAAGCTTTCCAAGACCTCAAGAGGTACCTTACCAGCCCTCCGGTGATGGTGGCCCGTGCCCATAGGATCCTTGGTACTCTACCTGCCGCCACTCCCTACTCCGCTAAAGCGTAGCCCTGGTGGCGATTAGGAGGCGTCAAGCCAAGACCAGCGTTGCCACCGAGCTAAGGCAAGGCCGAGTCGGAAGGAACTCATGAAGCCAGGCGCTACGTGGAAGAAGATCAGCCGTCGCATGAGCACACCAAAAGCGGGAGGCCCCCCATCCAAGCACCCGGCCTTAAGAGCACCGTCACCTCGGGAGGCACACAGCTTCGGAAGAGCGCCACCAGCACCGCCCCCCTAGCCAGTCGAGCACCGGTGTGCCATCGGCCGCGATGTTCACGGGATCACGAGGCACGGTACCCGATGCGCATGGCTCCTCCTCAGATTTGTTGGTGGCAGCAAGACTCTTGGCACTACTTCCGAGTCATCCAATCAAGGTTGTCTCGGCCTACCTGGAGAGGGTGCTCGAGGCCCCAATTACGTAGGAAGGGTCTCGCGAGTGGAACATTGAGTTGCAAGCATTCAGCTCGAGTTCGGCTGGCTGAGTCATCAAAGGGGCCTTGTTGGCAGATTTAAGTGGCGAATGGGCGAAGCTTACGGGCCTCGGGGCGGCGAGATCGATCCCTCTCCCGAGAGCGGCGCGCCGAAGAGTTAGGTCATGTACTTGACGGGTGTTCTCAGACCAGTGGCTGGGGCTGGGGCGGTGCTCATATCTCCCTTTCGGGACAAGCTCTACTATGCCGTGCAGCTCTGTTTCGGCATGGCGAGAAGGTCTCAACAATATAGCGGGAATCTGAGGGCGATGGCGGAGTGCGAAGGCTGCCGCTGGCACAGGGGTGAAACACCTTACCATCAAGGCGATTCGCGGCTCCTCGTCAATTTCTCCAACAAGGTGTCTGAGCCAAGAGATGAACACATGGAGGCCTACCTTGCGGAGTCCATGGGATGGAGAAAGCGATTCACGGGGTTGGGCTGCGGCATGTGCCTGCGGCACCAATCAAGAGGCCGGCGACATCATAAGCGAGCCTCCGGAAGATAACCCGAGGCAGGCGTCTTTGAGAGCGGCTCTTCAAAGCCCTCAGCCACACTTTTTACGCGCCGTTATCAAGCAGCCACGGCCTGGAGGGAGCTCCTCGATCACTGCCTCGGGGCCCGGCCTATGGCACTGGCCGGAGACACGCTTTGCTCCTCCACGATGGAACCTCAAGAGGATCTGGATCATAGGCCCACAAGAGTTATAGCAACGTGGAACTTTGCCGGAGAAGGAGGAGGAGGCGGGCGTGTGTATGACAAGCCGACATCTGACATCATGGATGGAAGCTCTACGGAAGCTTGACCAATAGTAGCGTATCCACCTGCGCTCCATCACGAGGAGCAGGGAAAGGCTAGCTGGCGGATATACATGGCGGAGATTGTGGGCACCATTCATCATCACGGGCCCCTCGTTGGCAAAGGCGTTCCATAGCGGTTTCCTATTGGCCCTGCGCTCAATAGCGCTGTTGAACTACGTGAAAGGCTTCTTGAGGCTTGCCAATTCCATGCCAGCGAGATCCACGACCATGTAAAGCCCTCGATGCGGCTATATCTCCCGATGTGAAGCGCGACTTAGAGCATAACGCATTGAAAGCAATGTCATAAGTGAGGTAATCTTCACACAACCCATGTAATACATAAGGGAAAAGATACATAGTTGGCTTCGATCGCCACTTCACACAATACATAAATAAACATCCATCATTCAGATTACACTCAAGGTCGACTACGGAACCAAAATAAAAAAGACTACCCCAAATGCTACGGATCGATCGTCCCAAGCTGAGCTCCACTCACGATCATCGAGGAAAAGACACATAATGTGACCACGTTCCTCGTCGAACTCCACTTGAGCTCGGTTGCGTCACTGCTTTGGCATCGTCGGCACCTGCAACTGTTTTGGTAGAATCTGTGAGTCACGGGGACTCAGCAATCTCACACCCGAGATCAAGACTATTTAAGCTTATAGGAAGGACAGAGTTGTGAGGTGGAGCTGCGAGCGACTAGCATATATGGTGGCTACATTACGCAAAGAAGCGAGAAGAGAAGCAAAGCGCGGTCGTGAAGCTAGTAGCGATCAAGTGATCTGAACTACTTCGTCAAACATAACTCCAACACCGTGTTCACTTCCGGACTCCGAGAAGAGACCATCCACAGTTACACAGTTGATGTATTTTAATTAAGGTCAACCGGGTTTTCTACAACGGACATTAACAAATTCCCATCTGCCTCATAACACGAGCCACGGCTTTGAAGATAATACCTGCGAGGTGTCCCAACAGCCCATTATAAGCTCTCACGGTCAGCGAAGGATATTCCTTCTCTAGGAAGACCCGATCGATCTCGGAATCCGGACTACAAGACATTTCGACAGACAATAAAACAAGACCAGCAAAGCCGCCCGATTGTGCAAACAAATCCCGATAGGAGCTGCACATATCTCGTTCTCGAGGGCACATCCGGATGAACACTCGTCGGTAACGAAGATACCCCAAGTTTCCTCGAGGTGGCCCGCAAGTGGCTCTAGTTTGGACCAACACTCGGAGGAGCATTGGCGGGGGGTTAAATAAAGATGACCCTCGGGCTCGCGAAAACCGGGGAAAAGGCTTAGGTGGCAAATGGTAAAACCAATGTTGGGCCTTCTTTGGAGAGTCTTATTCAAAGCGAACTATCAAGGGGTCCCATAAATCACCCAACCGTGTAAGGAGCGAAATCAAGGAACATAACACGGTATGGCGGAAACTAGGGTGGCAAAGTGGAACAAAACACCGGGCATAAGGCCGAGCCTTCCACCCTTTACCAAGTATATAGATGCATTAATTAAACAATAGATATTGTGATATCCCAACAAGTAAACATGTTCCAACAAGGAACAACATCTCCATGTTCAACAAGGAACAAACTTCATCTTCACTGCAACTAGCGCTATAAGAAATTGAGCAAAGCGGTAACATAGCCAATCAACGGTTTGCTAGGAAAGGATGGTTAGGGGCTTGACATGGCAATATGGGTGGCATGATAAGCAAGTGATAGGCATCGTAGCATAGGCATAGCAAAAGAAGCGAGCATCTAGCAAGCAAAGATAGAAGTGATTTCGAGGTATGGTCATCTTGCACGCAAAGTTCTCAGTTGTAAAGCTTGATCCTCGTAAGCGTTCTCAACAGGTTCCTCGTTCACGTACTCGTCTCCGGCTCTACCCAAAGCAAGAACACAAACAAAGGAACCACAATAAATCACGGTGCAATGCACAAGCAACATGATGCAATACATGGCATGATATGCGAGATGTGATATGCAATGCGTATCGTGCTCGGAAGGAAAATGATGAACCAGGCATCAACTTGGCAACCAAGTATGCGCTGGAAAAATGAGATGATTTGGTTGAAATCGATATAAAGATCACGGAATCGGATGCACGGTTTGCAAATGACAAGCAAAACAAGAATGGCACAAATCTGCCATTAATGACATGATGCCACTTAGCAAGCAACAAGAAATTAAGCTCACTGCACCCAAGCGTACCAACAAAGCATATGGCGATGATCTACTCAAGATGCTTGACAAAAGATGAACACTGAGCTACGGCTAAATCACACATAACAGGTCCAAACAAGCATGGCAAAGTGCAAAATATATCGACTTCACAGACTTGGTGAAATTCTTGAACATGGCGAGAATCAGCATCGAGGAAGCAATGTTGAGCAAGCAAACAACATGCTACAGAACTTATAATAGCAAAACAAGGCATGGCATGAATCTACTCAAAGCATAGAACAAAAGTCCCTTACTGACCATGAGCCAAAAGGATCAGAAAATATAATAGCACCCATGTCAATATAGCAAGTTTAGTTATGATTCAACAAGCAGGGCATGACAAAAGCAGATAACAAGTAGGCATGTTTAAGAGCTCGATGCACTCACTACAGAGCATTACATGATAAACTAAGCATACATCCATCAAGAAGACATGGCATAGAAGCTATACATGGCAAGAACAACATCATAGCATACGCGGATCAACTACAACAACCTTGGCAAAATTGAATAACATGTAAACAATCTGCGAGGAAACATTTTATAGCAAAAGTAGAGCTCGATTGACTCAAGCTATGGCACTCCATAATTGCAAACAAAGGCATGGATGGATAGAGCATAACCATATGTTCAAAACATCCTTACTGAAGTATCTCAAAATATGCATGGATCTCTCGGTAGCATCAAGTTAACATGGCATAAAAATATCGACAAAAGCAGGGGCTGAAATCAAACATCATGAAGCCTAGTTTGCATGCTTGTGCTAGTCACCACAAGATCACAAAAATACATGGCATACACCCTGTAAAGATGGCATGGCATATTACAAAACACATGTAGGACTCAAGTTCATAGGATGCACACATCAATCATGGCAAAAATGACAAAAGTGCATGTTACTGATAAGAAACGAAACTAACATCACATAGCCCTCTTCAACAGCATTTGGGCATCAAGATGAGCTCAAATGAAAATGATGCAATGAGATGAAATGATCTACTCTTCGAGGCGAACATTTGGTATGCTACCGCCCAAGCAGACTCGGAGTGCAAAGTTATGGCATGATGAAAATGCAACAATTCTTGTGAGAAAAAGACTTGGAGGATATTTGGGGCTCGGGAAAGTCAACCGTTCGTGGATCTGAGATCGAGCGCGGACTCGAGCCGCGCAGCGGCTCGAGTTTGCCGGCGGAGTTGGAGCGGGGAGGGGAAGAGCGGGTGAGCCCGAGAGCTGGTGTTGAGTAGTCACAGCCCAGCTGAGGCCCGAGCCTTGAAAGCCAGGCAATGACAGCAAGCCTCCGATGGCGTGGCGTGCAGCCGGAGAGCCCTTGTGCCCGGCGTGCCAGCATGGACCAGGAGAGCATGGCGGAGGCCCTGGGTGTGTGGCGGCCAGTAAGGGCGCCCATGTGGACCAGTTGGCAGGAGGCCAGACGGGCCTTGTCCGGCTCGCCCGACAGTGTCCGGCTGCAAGGAAAGCAGAGCTAGGGTTTGGGATCCGGAAGAATTGAAGTGCACATATTTATAGGTAGAGGGGCTAGGAGACTCCAAATGAGGTGTAGTTTTCGCCCACGATCGTGATCGAGCAGCGATGGACATGGAAGTGACTTAGATGGGTTATTGGGCTGTTTTGAAGGGTGTTGGGCTGCAACTTTAAAGAGGCCTTTTGAAGTCGGTTAACCGTTGGAGTACCAAGCGAGCTCAAATGACCGAAACTTGACAGGTGGTCTACGGTGGTGTACCAAGGCCACTTGACAAACCTCGGTCCATTCGAGAAAGTTTAGTACCGCTCACGGAAAAAATGTAAAAGGGGCCGGGGGACATAGGAGTGCGGGATTACAAAAGCGGACAGCAGGGAAAATGCTCGGATCATGAGGCGAACACGTATGCAAATAGATGCACATGATGACATGATATGAAATGCATGACATGGACAAAATGCAAAAGCGAAGACAAAAACCCAACCACGGAGGAATATCATATCACAATGCGAAAATGGCAAGAGTTGGAGTTACAAATATGGAAAGTTACATCCGGGTGTTACAACACTCCACCACTACAAGAGGATCTCGTCCGAGATCTAGGACTGAAAGAACTCGGATATTGGAGCGGAGGTGATCCTCGCGCTCGGTGGCTTCTCGGTGAATGGTGTGACCACTTCACTTTCAGAATTTGATTGACTTGTTGCGAGTCTTGCGCTCGGTTTCTTCAAGAATAGCAGCAGGTGCTCATGATAAGAGATCTTCTTGGAGGTCAATTTCTTGAAGTTGATAGTGCGCTCGAGTCTTGAAGCACTTGCGAAGCTGTGACACGTGAAACACATCGTGCGCGTTCGCGAAGTTGGACGGAGCTCAAGTTGATAGGCGAGATCGCCTCTTTTGCCAATGATCTTGAAAGGACCCGTATCTAGGGCAAGCTTCCTTTGATACCGAAGCGGTGAGTGCCTTTCATTGGGAGGCGGAGGTAGACATGGTCTCCGATTTCAAAAGCCACATCCGGTGCTTGTCATCATAATAGCTCTTCTTGCGATTGCGCGCTTTGAATTCTCACGAATGACTTTGCACATTTCTTGACCACGTGATCAAGTCGTTGCCAAGAAGTTGGCGTTCACTGTCTCGGACCAATTGAGAGAGTCTGACACTTTCGCCATAGAGAATTTGAATGGGGCCTTGCCGAACTTCGCTGGAAGCTGTTGTTGTAGGAGAACTTCGGCATATGGAAGACAATCTTCCACTTCATACGAAGGAAATGACACAAGCCACGAGCATATCTTCAAGGATTTGATTGACTCGCTCGACTTGGCCACTTGTTTGAGGATGGAAAGCTGTCTTTGAAGCGAATGTTGGTGCCCATGGCCTTAAAAGAATCCCAAAACTTGGAGGTAAAGATGCTTCCAGTCTGAAGAGATCAATTGTGGAATGCCGTGCAAGAGACAATCACGGAGGTGTATAGCTCTTGCCAACTGAGCTGCTGTGATAGATTCTTTGATAGGAAGAAAATGAGCCACTTTAGTAAGCTTGTCAATGACAACGAAGATAGCATCATTTCCGCTTGGACTTTGGAAATCCAGTCACGAAGTCCATTTCGATATGATCAAACTTCCATTACGGAATAGCAAGAGGTTGGAGGAGACCAGCTGGTCGTTGGTGTTACCTTTCACTCTTCTGGGACATCACACTCATTCACGAATTGAGCAATTTCTCGCTTCATTGAGTCCACCAATATTGCTTGAGGTCATGGTACATCTTCGTACTTCGGGATGAATGGATAGAAGGAATTGTGTGCCTCGTTCATAATGACTTTCGTAGATCACCCTTAGGAACCACAATCCGGTCCTCGAAGAAAAAGTATCTTTGTCATCAATGTGGAAGCACTTGTACTTGGAAATGCCCTTATCGATACGTTTCACCTTTTCACCATGGTATCCAGGAGTTGAGCCTCACGAATTTGGTCTTCCAAAGTAGGAGAGACTATGAGGTTGGCAAGAAAGCCTTGAGGAACAACGAAGATTCAGCTTGCGGAGCTTCACAAAGATCCGTTGGAAGGGCTTGAGGATTAAACTGTTGCGATAAGCCTTCTGCTCAAAGCATCTGCAATGACATTGGCCTTGCGGAGTATATTCAATACTTGGGTTGTACTCTTGAATCATTTCGACCCATCGAGTTTGCTTTGAGGTTGAGGTTGGGTTGAGTGAAGATATACTTGAGACTCTTGTGATCGGTGAATATGTCCACTTTCCTTCCCAACAAGAGATGTCTCCAGTTATCAATGCATGGACAACTGCCGCCAACTCAAGATCGTGAGTGGGGTAGTTCTTTTCGTTGAGCTTCGGTGGCGAGAGGTATAAGCCACAACTCTCTTCTCTTGCATTAACACAGCACGAGACCTTGAAGAAGCATCACGAAAACTTGAATGGCTTGGATTCATCGGGAGGAGTCAAGGCAGGAGCTGTGACGAGTTTCTCTTTGAGAGTATTGAAAGCAACGTCACACTCGGAGACCGGACATACTTCACATGCTACGGAGGAGGTTGGAAAGAGGCTTTGCAATCTTAGAGAAGTTCTCAGCGAATCTTGACAATAGCTTGCAAGACCAAGAAAACTACGAAGCTGCTTGACGTTCGAGGAGGTTCCCAATTCACTGGCTGCAGACACCTTCTCGGGATTAACAGCGATGCCCTTGGCGGAGATGATGTGACCAAGGTAAAGAACTTCATCAAGCCAAAATTCACATTTGGAAAACTTAGCATAGAATTGATGCTCTCTGAGCTTGTCGAGCACCAATCGCAAATGTTTGGCATGATCCTTCTTATTCTTGGAGAAGACCAAAATATCATCAAGATAGACCAAGGCAGATTCATTGGTGTAGGGGTTGAAGATGAAGTTCATCATCCGAGAGAATGTTGGAGGAGCATTGACAAGGCGAAAGACATGACGGTATATTCATAAGAACCAAAGCATTACGAATCTTTGTCTTGGGAATATCTTGTTCACGAATCTGAATTTGATGATAACCCATCTGAAGGTCAAGCTTGGAGAACACTTTAGCACCTTTGAGTTGCTCGAAAAGCTCATTGATGTTGGGAAGTGGATACTTGTTCTTGATAGTCTTCTTATTCAATGGGCGGTGTCGGCGCAAAAGTCGGTCCGTGCCATCCTTCTTCTGGACAAAAAGAACACCACAACCCCAAGGAGATGAACTCGGTCGATCAAACCAGAGCGCTCTTGTTCATCGAGCTGCTTCTTCAATTCCTTCAGCTCATTAGGTCCAAGCTTGTATGGGCGGCTTGCAAGCGGGTTGATGCGAGGCTCAAGATCGATACAAACTCAAGCTGGCGGAGAGGAGGCATTCTGGAAGCTCTTACGGAAAGACATCTTGGTACTCTGGCAGCTGGAATCGAGAGATAGCATCAATTCGCCCTTCTCATTGAGAAAACAACCGAATGGTTTCATCACGGCGGCATAGATGATCACATCATTAGAAGAGTGAGTCAATTGAATTTCCACAGCAGCACAATCAAGCTGAGCTTTGTCTTTGAAAACCGATCCATCCAGAAATAAGATCAATATCCGAGTCACCAAGGACAATTGGTTTAGCAGAAATCTATAATCGCCCATCTTGATAGAAACATCCGGAACCAAATATTAGATGTCATTTGCTTACCGGGACACAATCTTCAATGGAATAGG
>JAHIAM010000240.1:0-40958 GCA_021605205.1 Aegilops longissima
CGGTGATCCTCCGGTGGTCGAGACCATGGCTGCAGATCCCATCGCATGGTAATCCTCTTGCGTGAAAATTTCCCTTGGGTTCTTTTCTTACATTTTCTTTTGAACATTTGCTTGGTGTTCTTTCTTTTTCTGGTCGTCAGATCCATCCGCCCTTGAGCCGATGGGCCGAGTCGCCAATGAGGAAGAGCCAACAGCAGCAGCGTCGCCCCCATGGAGGAAGAGGCTGGCGCCGATGGATCCTTGGCGAAGAGCCGCCAAGGTTGCCGCCGCAAAAGGCGGCGAAGTGCAGCGATCGCCTTGCGACCACTGAGGCCGAGGCGCCAGGCGCTCGCCGACGGCCGATCCCTCCGCCCAGTGCAGCGTCGAGCTCGAAGAGCCCCAGCCAGCGCCTATCGAAGGCAGCGATGGCGTCTTCAACAAGCTCCCACAGGCATCGAGCTCCAGCGCCGGTCGAAGAGACCTTGATGAAGAGCTGCTCGCCTCAGCTGGGCTATCGCTGGTTAGCCGCGCCAAGCAGCGATGGCGAGTCGAGGAAGGCAGGCTTCTTTGAAAAAATTGTTGTCGCTTTACGCTTTGGCAAGCCAAAGCTGGAATCCGGAAGCGCTTATCATGGCGAAGCAGACATAGAAAGCGCGGAGGAGCTCGGGGAATCAATCGAAGCTCTCGGTCCTTGGCGGAGGCGGGGAGCAAATTGTTAGTAGCGCAAAGCCTTCATCCTCGAGAAGCGAGAGGTTGAAGAGCAGCGAGGCTCGCTGCCGAGAAGCTATCCGTTATAACGCCCTCGATGCGGCTATATCTCCCACGTGTCGAAGCACGACTTAGAGCATAACGCATTGAAAGCAATGTATAAGTGAGGTAATCTTCACACAACCCATGTAATACATAAGGGAAAGAGATACATAGTTGGCTTACAATAGCCACTTCACACAATACATGAGTAAAACATTACATCATCTGGTACAATCAAGGTCCGACTACGGAACCAAAATAAAAGAAGACTACCCCAAATGCTACACGGATCCCGATCGTCCCAAGCTGAGCTCCCTCTTGATCAACTGAAGCGAAACAACACAAGAACAAGATCTTCATCAAGCTCCTCCTTGAGCTCGGGTGCATCACACCTGCGGTTTAAATCGGCACTGCAAACTGGTTTGGAAGTATCATGAGTCAGGGGACTCAGCAATCTCACACCCGCGAGATCAAGACTATTTAAGCTTAAAGGTAGGATAGGGTAGTGAGGTGGAGCTGCAGCAAGCGACTAGCATATATGGTGGCTACATACGCAAATGAGGCGAGAGAGAAGGCAAAAGCGCGGTCGAACAACTATGATCAAGAAGTGATCCTAGAACAACCTCGTCAAGCATAACTCCAACACGTGTTCACTTCCGGACTCCGCCGAAGAGACCATCACAGTTACACCGCGATTGGTGTATTTTAATTAAGATCAACCGGGTTTACTACAACGGACATTAACAAATTCCATCGCCACATAACGCGGGCACGGCTTTGAAAGTTCAAACCTGCGGGGTGTCCCAACAACCCATGATAAGCTCTCGCGATCAACGAAGGATATTCCTTCTCCCGGGAAGACCGATCAGTCTCGGAATCCGGCTACAAGACATTTCACAGCAATAAAACAAGACCAGCAAAGCCGCCCGGATGTCTTGACAAATCTGATAGGAGTGCATGCGTACCTCGGTCTCGGGGCACACGGATAAGTCAGCCCTCTGAGTAAAACCAGCCCTCGAGTTGCCCGTGGTGGCCCATGATCTGCTCGGTTGGGACCAACACTCGAAGGAGCTGGCCGGGGGCTAAAATAAAGATGACTCTCGGGCTCCGAAACCCAAGGGAAAAAGGGCATAGGTGAGGCAAATGGTAAAACCAATGTTGGGCCTTCTTGGAAAAGTCTTATTCAAAGCGAACTGTCAAGGGGTCCCATAAATCACCCGACCAGCGTTAGGGGCGCAAAATCCAGGAACATAATACCGATATGGCGGAAACTAGAGGCGGCAAGAGTGGAACAAAACACCAGGCATAAGGCCGAGCCTTCCACCCTTTACCAAGTATATAGATGCATTAATTAAATAAGATATATTGTGATATCCCAACAAGTAAACATGTTCCAACAAGGAACAACATCTCCATGTTCAACAAGGAACAAACTTCATCTTCACTGCAACTAATAGCGCTATAAGAGGGGCTGAGCAAAGCGGTAACATAGCCAAACAACGGTTTGCTAGGAAGGATGGTTAGGGGCTTGACATGGCAATATGGGAGGCATGATAAGCAAGTGATAGGCATCGTAGCATAGGCATAGCAAAGGCGAGCATCTAGCAAGCAAAGATAGAAGTGATTTCGAGGTATGGTCATCTTGCACGAAATCCATAAGGAAGAAGAACGAATCCATGAAGAAGACAAGCAGACGAAGTCGAATGAATCCTCACAACTCCGGAGCGAAGCGAAGCTAACGAGAGAAGCAACCGGAAAGAAGCAAACAACAAAGTAAACAACCATCACATAAACATGGCATGATGCACAAACAAGTATGATGCATGTCCGGTTTAAATAGCATGGCATGGCAATATGCACAAACAATCCTACAAATTAAGTGGAGCTCAATATGCAGCAATTGCATATTGACAAAACCCACATTGACATATTTAGTTTGATCTCGATTAGGTTACCAAACAATATTAAATGTTATTAACCATGGCAAGAGGTGAAGCAAATGAAACTAACTATTTAGGCAAGATTAAATGAGGCGGAGATAACAAACAACAATTCGGAAAATCCTCATGTGCATATTTATGGATTAGGTACTGATCTGCCTAAACACAATTTTAATGTTGTTAAACATGCAAAGCAAGTACACCATGTTAAACTAGGCATTTTCTACCCCATTTACATATATAATTTATTTAAAATGGAGCTACGGTTATTTAGTTATGAAATAAATCATTTTAGCATGGCATTTAATCAAATTAATGCAAACAACAATTTTAAACATTTAAATGTTGTTATCATGATCTGGATGACATGTGCAGTTTATGCAATTTTATGAAAATGTTGACAAGAGCATTATGAAGCTTTGTGTCACCATGGCGGATCGAAAAGGGTGCCACGACAGCGAATCCGGAAATGATGCCACGGCAACATTCCGGTTCGGTAGCTAATGGAATGCGGAGCAAAAGAAGTGGGCGTGGCGAGTCATGCGAGGATGGTGGGGTGCTCCGATTACGGGTTCCCCGGAGCGGTGGCATGGCAAAGAGGGCATCGCAAGGACAATTCGGACACGGTGCAAACATATCGTGCATCTCATACATGCAAGGGCATCTCGCCAGCGGTGCGTCTCGGGTTATACCTTCGGATCGTTCTTGGGGACGGTTCGCGTTCGTAGAGGAAGTAGTCGTTGCGGCGTGGGGAAGTGGCGTTCACGTTCGATGGTAGTGGTACATCTCGTCGCCGAGTAGTTTTCATGTCCGTGGATGTTCGGGGTCCACAGGGGTCTTGAGTCGACGGTAGTGGTACACGCGTCATCGGGTACTTATCCGGATCCGAGAGGTACTTAGCGTGTCGTCGGGGTACTTATCGCATCATCGTGGAAGTAGTTGTTCACGTTTTGGAGTTGAACTTGCGCTCGTGGTACATGGGTCTTCTGAACTTGCGGTATTGGCGAAGCGAAGGGGTACTTATCGTTTCGGTCTTGGCGATTCAAGTTTCGTAGTGCCACAGTACTTGGCGCAGGAAAAATTCGAGGGTTGCATCGTCCACGGCTACACAGCGTGAGCGCAAAAAAGCAGCGACTTAGCGTGGTTCGGTGGTCGAACACGGCAGAACGCTTTCGGTCCTGTGAGGTGGCCCTCACAGAAGTCGCCGGCAATGGCAGGTGACGATGGGTCACGGAGATGGGCTGGAGGTTCAGGCGAAGCGAGGAGGAGGAGAGCCAGGCGCTGCCGCTCTGTGGCGGCCATGGCTGCCTGAGGGAGGCGGGTCGCGAGGATCCAGGCGTGAGGTCGATCTCGGCGGATCGGGTCAAAGCAGGCGTGGCGGCCGGTTGACTCGGGCGAGCATGGGCATCCATGGCGCCGGTTCCTGTGAAGAGGAGCGAGAGAGAGATGAGATGAGGAAGAGGTCGAGAGAGGGAGAAGCGAGAAGAGGAAGGCGGGGGAGAAGGAGTGGGCGGAACAAAGGGGCCTTGGGCTCTGGTGGAGCTCGTCGGCGATGGAGGCACCGGCCTGTGGCGAGTCTGCGGTCTGGTGAGTGAGGAGGAGGAAGGAGGGGACGGTGGCGCGATGGAGAAGCGGCGAGGTGGAGTGGAGTCAGCGGAATCGAGGAGGAAGAGGCTGGGAATCGGCGGCGGGGCTCTCGCTCCTCTCTGTGTGTGTGCGTGTGGCGGGAGGAGGATGGAGGGATCGAGGGGATAGGGATCGAGGCGTCTGGGAGAAGGGGATCGGGCAGGGGGCGGCGTGGTGGGAGTCGAGGAGAGAGATGAGGGTTAGGGGCTAGGTTAGAGCTGGGTTGGTGGGCCTTAGAGGCCGGTCAGTGGAATGGGCGACTCTTTGGGAGAAGGCCCGGTGTGGCTGCTCTCCTCTCTCCTCTCTTATATATAGCAGAAAAAGAAATAAAGAGACAAAAAAAGCGAGAGGGTTAGGGAAAGAATTTGGGAGCGAGGACAATTTTCCGGGCTCACAAAATATGAAGGATTTAACAAAAATGGCCCAAGGATTTTTGGTGGAACTCGGAAAATGATGAAATAATATTGGCAAGGTTTGAGGTCAACTCGGAGCGAGAAAAGGCATGGGATTTAATATGCAAGTGGGTTATGGTGATTCCAAAACAATGGAATATTTTAATATAGCTCCCTAATATTGGGAGGATATGTTATAAAGAGAAGTCACCATGTGAATCCCTCGATTTAAATGGATCGAAAAATCCATATGATTTATTTAGTTGAGTTTTTTAAAATTAATGATATGATGGCATGATGACATGATGCAATGCAAAAACAAAACAAACCACACGACAAAACTGGAAACCACGGAAGGCAAGCTGAAGCTCCGGTCTTGGGCGTCACAACACTCCACCACTCGAGAGGATCTCGTCCGAGATCTAGGATGGCACGGAGAAAAGCGGAAGAGGAAGAGGTAAAACAAAGTTGCTTCTTTGACAAGCGAATGAAACCAAAGAACCTCGAGAGGTTTAAAACTTGAAAAGAAAACAACGAAGATGAACAAAGTTGAAAACACTCATTAGAAAAGAGGAACAAGGGATCTGACGAGAACCAAGAGGTTTAGTGATAAGATAGATATTGAAACCACTCCGGTTAAAACTAGATAGACTAGGAATAGGATTGATAAAATTTGGGCAGCACTCCGACTAAAAGAAGAAGGAAAACTTGATAAAATGAAAAGAATTTGAAGAGATGACACAACACTCCGGTTAAATGGATAATGCAAGAAAAAGAACATGATCCTGACAAAACAAGATGATGATTGAAGAGCACAACATCACAATGCCTCGGAGCGGAAGAATAGAAGATAGATTCTTGGGATAAAGGGCGGAGAAGAAAATGCCAACTTCTACCACAAATGAGTTTGAAAGAAACATCCTTACGAGGAAGGCTAGAAGCGGAGTTGTTGGAAAACCAACAACGAAAAGAACAAACTTGTTGTGGGCTTATGGCAAACATCTCAAAATTATGAGGTGAGTTTACGCCTGCATGAAACAATTGATTGGATTAAGATCAACAAGAAGATGAAAATCTTCTTTCACAGGAAGGACAAATGAAGAACTTGGGTCATTTATAAGCACCATAAATAGCAACAATCCTTAGGGAAAGCTTTAGGTGAAATATAGCCCAAGATAACACCATGAATAAATTGTTGGATTTAAAATACCTCATTCTTGACAACATGTGAATCATGAAACACGAACTCAAATTGTGAGAATGACATAACACCACCTCAAATGATAAGGTAGAGCGAATTGCACTTTGAAATGCAAGAAGAAGAATACTAGAACTCCTCAAAACAAAACATGTGTTGGAACCATGTTTATTTTGAAGTATGGCAGCGGATCTTAACTCGAGAGAAATCTTGATGAACAATTGAAGAATGAAAAGAATCCTTGACGAACCATCATGTAGAGCCTCCATGAAGAACTCCGGTGAAAAGGATGATAAAAGAGAAGTTGAAAACACAAGGTGAAGCCTTGCAATGATAAGATGAAGCTTTGAAATGATATAGCAGAAAACTTGGAACTCCGGAAGAAAGATGAACAAATGAAATCACAATTTTGATGATCCTCGGAATAAGAATTGAACTTACTCGATGAAACAAGAATAAAATTACATTATGCTGATCCTTCACCAATAAAATTGATGGCAAGCAATGGATTTGGCATACTACTTATACTAAATAGAAAGGATTAAGATAGATATAGGCGCAAACATGGGTAGGTCTTCAGCGAACCACGGTAGGATTGAAACAACGAATAAATTGATGTGATAACAAAGGAAGTGAAATCTTGAACAAACCACCGTAAAATTGAGAATGAGCGTAGCAAAGGCACAATTCACGGGAAGAATTGGAAAGCGAATGAAGATATTTGAGGGATTTAGATACATTAGAGCGAAGAGATCATGAACTGATTAGAGGATATTTGACGATGCACGGTGAGATTTGGAAAACAAGAGTGAGATGTTGAGAATGAATAATTCTGATATGATGGGCTCCGAAGAATCAAACTGAAAAGACTCCTGAAATGCTCCGGGTGGGTTAAAAGAATTCTCACAATCAAAACAATTATGAGGATGGCACGAAACTAGAACCATGAATCTTGAAGAGAATGGAGCAAGATTTAAGAGAACTCATCTTCCGTCTTCACATCGAAGAATGACGATGAGAAACACCACCATGAATTGTTGAGGCACTCCGGAATGAAAATTAGAAAGGTTGAACCAACAATGAAAAATAATTTGAAAGATCTTGGAGAAAGACATTTGGTGATGATAACTCATTCTTCGTCAAACTTTGCAATGAATTTGGGAATAGCTCCTGAAAATTAGAAGAGTCGGGTAAGATCACGGAAAAAGACACGTGGGTTAGGGCCCTCAAAAGAACCACCGTTGAACAAATGTTTGAAACAGATATTGCACGGTAGAATTAAATGGCTTGAATGAGATAACAATCTTGAAATAGTTTGAGCGGATTAAGAATGGAAACATGAATCTTACGAGATATCTTCAACACTCGGAACAATTGAATAACAAGAAGTGAAAAATTAAGAGGTGCACGGTATGGGAAAACATTTGAAGCGAGGAAGGGAATATGATCAACACGAAAACTTGACTTAAATCCACGGAGAAGAAAATTAGAATGGAACAAAGATAAGGTTAAAGCTTCCTTAGCGTCTTCATGAGAAATCACGGATAAAACATTTAAGGAAAAGAATGAAGAAACTTCCCTCAATAAAATGGATACTTGATTAGAAATCTGAGTCCTTGAAGAAAAAAGGGGTGGGGGCGGGAAAACAAAAGGCAACTTAGGTCGGATGAAAGCGAACACCGTTGAGAGAAAAAAAACTTAGGATTGATCTTGCGAATGTTGGAATGATCGGATCCACTTGAAGAAACACGCCGGTTGAGAAAGAATTGACATGACAAGCTCGGTGATCAAGAAGGATTAGTATTCACATAGCAATATGAGAACACCATTTAGGAATGGTATGGAATCAACACTTGGCATTGAAGCAACTTGAATACCACAAAGCGGAACAAAAACAAAGTTTGGCTTGCAGAATAAGCGGAACAAATACATATGATAGAGATTTACCCAATCCCATATCATGCATCATCGGAAAGATATTCTAGGAGCTACTTGAATTCCCACCTATAAACTCCGAAACTTTACTGGTTATGCAATCTGGTGTTGGGGATCTGGGGACACAAAATATATCACCCAAACTAACAATACCTAGATCCATTTGTATCCATCCGTCAACACATAACCGAGAAACAACCGAAATCGTTTACCTCGACCTTCAAAAACATCCGTTATACAAGTCATGGCAATACTCCCTTTTCGCCACGATCTTTGGGCTATCGGGTTATCTCACCAACAAGCTGCACAAAAGAGATTTCGATGTCGGCAAAACTCGGTATTCGAGGCTGCAGCGATAAATTTGTGGCGACAACACCTCGAGCTCAACTCCCGGGACACGCCACAACCCTAAATGACAGGAGGCACCAAGAACAATGTTCTCGTCACAAAACCATCGAACGATTCCAAGATACCAGCGTGATCCTAAAAAAATTTAGTGAAATTTGAAGAGAAAAAGTCAAAACTCTCGTCGGGATGCACGACCCGGAATGACGAAGGGTGAGGAGTAAAAAATCCTACTCTCCGATATATATAATCCTAAGACTCAAAACATTTTCAATTCTAGACCCAACAACGCCCGACAAACAATCAAGTAGGGGCTCCTAAGTGGGAAGGCTCGATTACCAACTTATAGCGCCCTCGATCGGCTATATCTCCCGTGTCGAAGCACGACTTAGAGGCATAACCGCATTGAAAGCAATGTCATAAGTGAGGTAATCTTCACACAACCCATGTAATACATAAGGAAAGAGATACATAGTTGGCTTACAATCGCCACTTCACACAATACATGAGTAAAACATTACATCATCGGTACAATCAAGGTCCGACTACGGAACCAAAATAAAAGACTACCCCAAATGCTACACGGATCCCGATCGTCCCAAGCTGGGCTCCACTCTTGATCAAGCTGAAGCGAAACAACACAAAGAACAAGATCTTCATCAAGCTCCTCCTTGAGCTCGGGTGCATCACACTGCGGTTTAAATCGGCACTGCAAACTGGTTTGGAAGTATCTGTGAGTCAGGGGACTCAGCAATCTCACACCCTGAGATCAAGACTATTTAAGCTTAAAGGTAGGATAGGGTAGTGAGGTGGAGCTGCAGCAAGCGACTAGCATATATGGTGGCTACATACGCAAATGAGGCGAGAAGAGAAGGCAAAAGCGGTCGAACAACTATGATCAAGAAGTGATCCTAGAACAACCTCGTCAAGCATAACTCCAACACCGTGTTCACTTCCGGACTCCGCGAGAAGAGACCATCCGCAGTTACACAGGGTTGGTGTATTTTAATTAAGATCAACCGGGTTTACTACAACGGACATTAACAAATTCCCATCTGCCACATAACGCTTGAGCACGGCTTTTGAAAGTTCAAACCCTGCGGGGTGTCCCAACAAGCCATGATAAGCTCTCGCGATCAGCGAAGGATATTCCTTCTCCCGGGAAGACCCGATCAGTCTCGGAATCCGGCTACAAGACATTTCACAGCAATAAAACAAGACCAGCAAAGCCGCCCGGATGTGCCGACAAATCTGATAGAAGTCGTGCGTACCTCGGTCTCGGGGCACACGGATAAGTCGACCTCTGAGTAAAACCAGCCCTCGAGTTGCCCGTGGTGGCCCTTGATCTGCTTTCGGTTCGGACCAACACTCGAAGGAGCACTGGCCGGGGGCTAAAATAAAGATGACCCTCGTGTTGGAAATATGCCCTAGAGGCAATAATAAAAGCATTATTATTATATTTCCTTGTTCATGATAATTGTCTTTTATTCATGCTATAAGCTGTATTATCAGGAAATCGTAATACCGTGTGAATACATAGACTACAATCGTCCCTAGTAAGCCTCTAGTTGACTAGCTCGTTGGTCAACAGAGATAGTCATGGTTTCGACTATGGACATCGGATGTCATTGACAAGCGGGATCACGTCATTAGGAGAATGGCGTGATGGACAAGACAATCTAAGCATAGCACAAAGATCGTGTAGTTCGTTTTGCTAGAGCTTTTCCAATGTCAAGTATCTCTTCCTTAGACCATGAGATCGTGCAATTCCGGATACCGTAGGAGTGCTTTGGGTGTATCAAGCGTCTGGCGTAGCTGGGTGACTATAAAGGTGCACTCAGGTATCTCGAAAGTGACCATTGGGTTGACGGATCGAGGCGGGATTTGTCACTCCGTGTTACGGAGAGGTATCCTGGGCCCACTCGGTAATGCATCATCATAATGAGCTCAAAGTGATCAAGTGTACGGTCGGGATCATGCATTCTGATCTGAGTAAAGTGACTTGCGATGCGAGACTAAGCGAGGTATTGGGATACCGGCGATCGAGTCTCGGGCAAGTAACATACCGTCGACAAAGGGAATAGAATCTGGGGTTGCTTGAACCCTTGACATCGTGGTTCATCCGATGACAACATCGAGGAGCATGTAGGAGCCAACATGGGTATCGGATCCGCTGTTGGTTATTGACTTGAGGTAGTCTCGGTCATATCGCATGTCTCCCGAACGTAGGGTCTACACATAAGGTTCGGTGGCGCTAGGGTTATTAGGAAGACAAGTATGTGATTACGAATGTTGTTGAGTCCGGATGAGATCCGGACGTCACGAGGAGTTCGGAATGGTCGGAGGTAAAGATTTATATATGGAAAGTGGTTAAGCGGACTCGGAAAGTTTGAGGTGTATACGGTAATGTCAGGGGCCCGGGAGGTTCGGAGGTCCACGGGAGGCCACCCCTCGGGGGCCTATGGGCTAAGTGGGAGAGGGCCAGCCCCTGGTGGGTTGGGGCGCCTCCCACCTAGGCCCATCTTGCTAGGGTTGGGAGAGAACCCTAAAGGCGCCCCCTAGCTTGGGGCAAGCCACCCTCCTCCTCCCCTTGGGCCGCCGCCCCATCTAGGGTTTCCCTAGATGGCAGCCCCCCTGCCCTCTCCTCCTATAAATAGAGGGGTGGGGGAGGGCTGAAAACACAATTGAAGGCAGCCCTCCCTCCCAACACCTCTCTTTCTCCATGAGCTTGGCGAAGCCTGTGGGAGAGCTGCCGTACCAAGCTGCACCACTGCCGTCGTGCTGCCATTGGGTTGTCTTCCTCAACCTCTCCTTCATTCTTGCTGGATCAAGGCGGAGGAGGCGCCATAAATCCCGTCGTGTGTTGAACACGGAGGTGCTGTCCTTTCAGCACTTTGGTCATCGGTGATCGGAATCACGTTGGGAGCGTCTTCATCATCACCACTCCCTCGAGCGCTTCCGTACTTTCGATCTACAAGTGGTATGTAGATGCAAACTCTCTCTCGTAACTTCGTTGCTTAGTAGAACTCATAGATGGATCTTGGTGAAACCGTAGGAAAATTTTAATTTTCTGCAGCGTTCCTAACGGTGGCATCATGAGCTAGGTCTATCGTAGTTCTCTTTGCAGAGTAGAACACAATTTTGTTGTGGGCGTGGATCTTGTCAACTTACTTGCCGTTACTAGTCGTTTCTTGCTTCCGCGGTATTGTGGGATGAAGCGGCCGGACCAACCTTACGTGCTCTTCGTGAGACCGGTTCCACCGACTAACATGCACTAGTTGCATAAGGTGGCTGGCGGTGTCTGTCTCTCCTACTTTAGTTGGGGCGGATTCGATGAACAGGGTCCTTATGAAGGGTAAATAGAAGTTGACAAGATCACGTTGTGGTTATTCGTGAGTGAAAGCGTTCTTGCTAGAACCCAATTGCAGCCACGTAAAAGATGCAACAACAATTAGAGGGCGTCTAACTTGTTTTTGCAGCAATTGTCATGTGGCGTGATATGGCCAAGTTGTGATGAATGATGATATATTGTGATGTATGAGATCATGTTCTTGTAATAGGAATCACGACTTGCATGTCGATGAGTATGACAACGGCAGGGAGACCATAGGAGTTGTCTTTATTTTGTATGACCTGCGTGTCATTGAAAGCGCCATGTAACTCACTTTACTTTATTGCTAAATCGTTAGCCATAAGTAGAAGTAGTCGTTGGCGTGACAACTTCATGAAGACACGATGATGGAGATCATGATGATGGAGATCATGGTGTCATGCGGTGACAGGATGATCATGGAGCCCGAAGATGAAGATCAAGGAGCTATATGATATTGGCCATATCATGTCACTACTTTATAATTGCATGTGATGTTTATTATGATTATACATCTTGTTTACTTAGAACGACGGTAGTAAATAAGATGATCCTTAGAACAATTTCAAGAAGTGTTCTCCCTAAGCGTGCACCGTTGCTACAGTTAAATAAGCTTCTAAGCACCACGTGTTAATCGGGTGTGATGGATTCTTACGTTCACATACAGCGGGTGTAAGCAAGATTTACACGCGAAACACTAGGGTTAACCAGCGAGCCTAGCATGTACAGACATGGCCTCGGAACACGGAGACCGAAAGGTCGAACACGATTCGTATGGAAGATCGATCAACATGAGAATGTTCACCGGCGAGACTAGTCCGTCTCACGTGTTGATCGGACACGGCCTAATCGACTCGGATCGTGTAACACTTAGATGACTAGAGGATGTCTAATCTAAGTGGGAGTTCATTAATAATTTGATTAGATGAACTTAATTATCATGAACTTAGTCTAAAACTTTTGAATGATATGTCTTGTAGATCAAATGGCCAGCGCTCATGTCAACTTGAACTTCAGCGTTCCTAGAAAACCAAGCTGAAAGATGGCGGCAACTATCTGGACTGGGTCCGGAACACGAGATCATCCTCATAGCTGCCGAGAAACAATCGTCCTAGAAGGACCGCTAGGTGGCGCTCCGTCGAAGAACCAAGACATTATGAATGCTTGGCAGTCTCGTCTTGATGATTACTCCCTCGTTCGGTGCGGCATGCTACTGACTTAGAACCGGGGCTCCAAAAGCGTTTTGAGCACCACGGGCATATGAGATGTTGAGGAGCTGAAACTTGTTTTCCAAGCTCACGCCCGGTCGAGAGATATGACATCTCCGACAAGTTCTATAGTTGTAAGATGGAGAAAACAGTTACGTCGGTGAGCACATTACGAAGATATGCAGGTTGCACAACCGTATGACCCAGCTGAATATTAACCTCCCGATGAGGCGGTCATTGGCAGAATCCTCGATCGCTCCCACCAAGCTACAAGAGCTTTGTGATGAACTACAACATGCAGGGGATGGTAAAGACCATTCTGAAGTGTTCTCTATCTTTGAAGTCAGCGAGGTTGAAATCAAGAAAGAACATCAAGTGTTGATGGTCAATAAGACCACTAAGTTCAAGAAGGGCAAGGGCAAGAAGAACTTCAAGAAGGGCGGCAAGGAGGTTGCAGCGCCCGATAAACAAGTTGCGGGAAGAAGTCAAAGAATGGACCCAAGCACGAGGTGAGTGCTTTTATTGCAAGGGAAGGGTCCTTTGGAGCGGAACTGCCCCAAGTACTTAGCGGATAAGAAGGCAGCAACACCAAAGGTATATTTGATATACATGTAATTGATGTGTACCTTACGATGTCGTAGTAACTCTGGGTATTTGATACGGTGCCGTTGCTCATATTTGTAACTCACGGCGGGAGCTGCGGAATAAGCGGAGGCTGGCGAAGGGCGAGGTGACGATCTTGGCGTCGGGAATGGTTCAGTCGATGTGATCGCCGTCGACACGCTACCTCTTCATTTACCCACAGGATTAGTTATGAACCTTAATAATTGTTATTTGGTGCCAAGTTTGAGCATGAATATTGTATCTGGATCTCGTTTAATGCGAGATGGCTACTCATTTAAATCCGAGAATAATGGTTGTTCTATTTATATGAGAGATATGTTTTATGGTCATGCTCCGATGGTCAATGGTTTATTCTTAATGAATCTCGGCGTAGTATTACACATGTTCATAGCGTGAATACCAAAAGATGTAAAGTTGATAACGATAGTCCCACATACTTGTGGCTTTGCATATGGTCACATTGGTGTCAAGCGCATGAAGAAGCTCCATCTGATGGACTTTTGGAGTCTCTTGATTATGAATCATTTGACACATGCGAACCATGCCTCATGGGCAAGATGACCAAGACTCCATTCTCGGAACAATGGGCGAGCAACCAACTTGTTGGAAATCATACATACCGATGTATGCGGTCCAATGGCGTTGAGGCTCATGGAGGATATCGTTATGTTCTCACTCTCACAGATGACTTGAGTAGATATGGGTATGTCTACTTGATGAAACACAAATCTGAGACCTTTGAAAAGTTCAAGGAATTTCAGAATGAAGTAGAGAATCAACGTGACGAAAGATAAAATTCTTCGATCGGATCGTGGAGGAGAATATTTAAGTCACAATTTGGTACACACTTAAGAAAATGTGGAATCGTTTCACAACTAACGCCGCTGGAACACCTCGGCGTAGCGGTGTGTCGAGCGTAATGTCGCACTCTATTGGATATGGTGCGGTCTATGATGTCTCTTCTGATTTACGCTATCATTTTGGGGATCGCTCTAGAGACAGCTACATTCACTTTAAATAGGGCACCGTCTAAATCCGTTGAGGCGACACCGTATGAATTATGGTTTGGGAAGAAACCTAAGGTATCGTTTCTAAAAGTTTGGGGATCACGATGCTTATGTCAAGAAACTTCAACCTGAAAAGCTCGAACCCAAGTCGGAAAATCGTCTTCATAGGATACCCTAAGGAAACCTTTGGGTATACCTTCTATAGATCCGAAGGCAAGATCTTTGTTGCGAAGCGGAACCTTTACGGAAAAGAGTTTCTCTCGAAAGAAGTAAGTGGGAGGAAAGTAGAACTTCGATGAAGTACTACCTCTTGAGCAGGAAAGTAGTGCAGCTCGGGAAAATGTTCTGTGATGCCTACACCAGCGAAGAGAAATTCATGATGATGATCAAGGTACTTGGATCAAGTTGCTCTTGAACCGTGGGTCCACTAGGACACGTTCCGCACCAGTGAATGCGGCAACCTGTCTGGAAATCATGTTGTTGAACAACGGTGAACCTTGAACTATGAAGAAGCAATGGCGGGCCGATTCCAACAAATGGCTAGAAGCCATGAAGTCGAGATAGAATCCATGTATGAAAACAAAGTGTGGACTTTGGTGACTTGCCCGATGATCGTGCGATAGAAAACAAATGGATCTTTAAGAAGAAGGCGGACGCGGATGGTAATGTCACCATCTATAAAGCTCGACTTGTCGCTAAGGGTTATCGGCAAGTTCAAGGGATTGACTACGATGAGACTTTCTCTCCGTGGCGAAGCTTAAGTCCGTCCGAATCATGTTAGCAATTGCGCATACTATGATTATGAGATATGGCAGATGGATGTCAAAACAGCGTTCATAACGGCTATCTTAAGGAAGAGCTGTATATGATACAACCGGAAGGTTTTATCGATCCTAAGAATCTTGACAAAGTATGCAAGCTCAGCGATCCATTTATGGGCTGGTGCAAGCATCTCGGAGTTGGAACATTACGCTTTGATGAGATGATCAAAGCGTTTGGGTTTATCTTGAGACTTATGGAGAAGCTGCGTTTACAAGAAAGTGAGTGGGAGCTCTGTAGCATTTCTCATATTATATGTAGATGACATACTTGATGGGAAATGATATAGAATTCTTGGACAACATTAAGGCCTACTTGAATAAGTGTTTTTCAATGAAGGACCTTGGAGAAGCTGCTTATATATTAGGCATCAAGATCTATAGAGATAGATCGAGGCGCCTCATAGGTCTTTCACAAAGCACATACCTTGATAAGATTTTGAAGAAGTTCAAAATGGATCAGTCAAGAAAGGGTTCTTGCACTGTATTGCAAGGTGTGAAATTGAGCTCGGCTCAATGCCCGACCACGACAAAAGATAAAGAAGAGATGAGTGTCATCCCTATGCCTCAGCCATAGGATCTATTATGTATGCCATCTTGTGTACCGGACCTGATGTAAACCTTGCCGTAAGTTTGGTAGGAAGGTACCAAAGTAATCCGACAAGGAACACTGGACAGCGGTCAAGAATATCCTGAAGTACGAAAGGACAAAGGACATGTTTCTCGTTTATGGAGGTGACGAAGAGCTCATCGTAAAGGTTTCGTCGGCGCTAAGCCGACACAGATCTGGATGACTCTAAGTCACAAACGGATCGTGTATATGTTGAATGGTGGAAGCGATGGCTGGTGCATTTGCAAGCGAAGCGTCGTGGCGGGATCTACATGTGAGCGGAGTACATGGCAGCCTCGGAGGCAGCGCATGAAGCAATTTGGGTGAAGGTTCATCACCGACCTAGAGTCATACCCAATGCGTCGGGGCCGATCAAACTCTTACTGTGACAACAACTGGAGCTATTGCACTTGCCAAGGGCCAGGTTTCACAAGAAGACCGAGCACATCAAGCGTCGCTTCAACTCCATCCGTGAAAATGTTCAAGATGGAGACATAGAAATTTGTAAAGTGCATACGGATCTGAATGTCATGAATCCGTTGACTAAACTTTCTCTTCATGGGCAAAACATGATCAACACGAGAACTCTATGGGTGTTGATTCATCACAATGTAAACTAGATTATTGACTCTAGTGCAAGTGGGAGACTGTTGGAAATATGCCTAGAGGCAATAATAAAAGCATTATTATTATATTTCCTTGTTCATGATAATTGTCTTTTATTCATGCTATAATTGTATTATCCGGAAATCGTAATACTGCGTGTGAATACATAGACTACTGTCGTCCTAGTAAGCCTCTAGTTGACTAGCTCGTTGGTCGATAGATAGTCATGGTTTCGACTATGGACATCGGATGTCATTGACAGCGGGATCACGTCATTAGGAGAATGGCGTGATGGACAAGACAATCCTAAGCATAGCACAAAGATCGTGTAGTTCGTTTTGCTAGAGCTTTTCCAATGTCAAGTATCTCTTCCTTAGACCATGAGATCGTGCAATTCCGGATACCGTAGGAGTGCTTTGGGTGTATCAAGCGTCTGGCGTGGCTGGGTGACTATAAAGGTGCACTACGGTATCTCGAAAGTGACCATTGGGTTGACGGATCGAGGCTGGGATTTGTCACTCCGTGTTACGGAGAGGTATCCTTGGGCCCTTTCGGTAATGCATCATCATAATGAGCTCAAAGTGATCAAGTGTGCGGTCACGGGATCATGCATTCTGATGCGAGTAAAGTGACTTGCGATGCTTGAGACTAAGCGAGGTATTGGGATACCGACGATCGAGTCTCGGGCAAGTAACATACCGTCGACAAAGGGAATAGAATCTGGGGTTGCTTGAACCCTTGACATCGTGGTTCATCCGATGACAACATCGAGGAGCATGTAGGAGCCAACATGGGTATCCAGATCCGCTGTTGGTTATTGACTTGAGGTAGTCTCGGTCATATCGCATGTCTCCCGAACCGTAGGGTCTACACATAAGGTTCGGTGGCGCTAGGGTTAATAGGAAGACAAGTATGTGATTACGAATGTTGTTGAGTCTGGATGAGATCCGGACGTCACGAGGAGTTCGGAATGGTCGGAGGTAAAGATTTATATATGGAAAGTGGTTAAGCGGACTCAGGAAAGTTTGAGGTATCGGTAATGTCTGGGGCCACAGGAGGTTCGGAGGTCCACGGGAGGGCCACCCCTCGGGGGCCCTATGGGCTAAGTGGGAGGGAGCCAGCCTGGTGGGCTGGGCGCCTCCCACCTGAGCCCATCTTGGCTAGGGTTTGGGAGGGAAACCTAAAGGCGCCCCCTGGCAGGGGCAAGCCACCTCCCTCCTCCCTTGGGCGCCGCCCCATCTAGGGTTTCCCTAGATGGCAGCCCCCTGCCCTCTCCTCCTATAAATAGAGGGGTGGGGAGGGCTGCAAACACAATTGAAGGCGCAGCCCTCCCTCCCAACACCTCTCTTTCTCCATGAGCTTGGCGAAGCCTCTTGGGAGAAGCTGCCGTACCAAGCTGCACCACGCCGTCGTGCTGCCATTGGAGTTGTCTTCCTCAACCTCTCCTTCATTCTTGCTGGATCAAGGCGGAGGAGGCGCCATAAATCCGTCGTGTGTTGAACAGGAGGTGCTGTCCTTCAGCACTTTGGTCATCGGTGATCGGAATCACGTTGGGAGCGTCTTCATCATCACCACTCCCTCGAGCAGCTTCCGTACTCGATCTACAAGTGGTATGTAGATGCAAACTCTCTCTCGTAACTTGTTGCTTAGTAGAACTCATAGATGGATCTTGGTGAAACCGTAGGAAAATTTTAATTTTCTGCGTTCCCCAACACCTCAGGCTCAAAACCCAAGGGAAAAAAGGGCATAGGTGAGGCAAATGGTAAAACCAATATTGGGCCTTCTTTGGAAGAAGTCTTATTCAAGCGAACTGTCAAGGGGTCCCATAAATCACCCGACGCGTTAGGGGCGCAAAATCCGGGAACATAATACCGATATAGCGGAAACTAGAGGCGGCAAAGTGGAACAAAACACCAGGCATAAGGCCGAGCCTTCCACCCTTTACCAAGTATATAGATGCATTAATTAAATAAGATATATTGTGATATCCCAACAAGTAAACATGTTCCAACAAGGAACAACATCTCCATGTTCAACAAGGAACAAACTTCATCTTCACACCGCAACTAATAGCGCTATAAGAGAAATTTGAGCAAAGCGGTAACATAGCCAAACAACGGTTTGCTAGGAAGGATGGTTAGGGGCTTGACATGGCAATATGGGAGCATGATAAGCAAGTGATAGGCATCGTAGCATAGGCATAGCAAAAGCGAGCATCTAGCAAGCAAAGATAGAAGTGATTTGAGGTATGGTCATCTTGCACGAAATCCCGCAAGGAAGAAAAACGAATCCATGAAGAAGACAAGCAGACTGAAGTCGAATGAATCCTCACAACTCGGAGCGAAAGCGAAGCTAACGAGAGAAGCAACCGGAAAGAAGCAAACAACAAAGTAAACAACCATCACATAAACATGGCATGATCATAAACAAGTATGATGCATGTCCGGTTTAAATAGCATGGCATGGCAATATGCACAAACAATCCTACAAATTAAGTGGAGCTCAATATGCAGCAATTGCATATTGACAAAACCCACATTGACATATTTAGTTTGATCTCGGTTAGGTTACCAAACAATATTAAATGTTATTAACCATGGCAAGAGGTGAAGCAAATGAAACTAACTATTTAGGCAAGATTAAATGAGGCCGGAGATAACAAACAACAATTCCGGAAAATCCTCATGTGCATATTTATGGATTTGGTACTGATCTGCCCTAAACACAATTTTAATGTTGTTAAACATGCAAAGCAAGTACACCATGTTAAACTAGGCATTTTCTACCCCATTTACATATATAATTTATTTAAAATGGAGCTCGGTTATTTAGTTATGAAATAAATCATTTTAGCATGGCGTTTAAGCAAATTAATGCAAACAACAATTTTAAACATTTAAATGTTGTTATCATGATCACGGATGACATGTGCAGATTTTATGCAATTTTATGAAAATGTTGACAAGAGCATTATGAAGCATTGTGTCACCATGGCGGATCGAAAGGGGTGCCGCGACAGCGAATCCGGAAATGATGCCACGGCAACATTCGGTTCGGTAGCTAATGGAATGCGGAGCAAAAGAAGTGGGCGTGGCGAGTCATGCGAGGATGGTGGGGTGCTCCGATTACGGGTTCCCGCGGAGCGGTGGCATGGCAAAGAGGGCATCGCAAGGACAATTCGGACACGGTGCAAACATATCGTGCATCTCATACATGCAAGGGCATCTCATCGCGGTCGTCTCGGGTTATACCTTCGGATCGTTCTAGCGGGGCGGTTCGCGTTCGTGAGGAAGTAGTCATTACGGCGTGGGGAAGTAAGCGTTCACGTTCGATGGTAGTGGTACATCTCGTCGCCGGAGTAGTTGTTCATGTCCGTGGATGTTAAAGGTCCACAGGGGTCTTGGTCGGCAGTAGTGGTACACGTCATGAGGTGCCAGCCGGATCCGAGAGGTATAGCGTATCGTCGGGTACTTGTCGCATCATCGTGGAAGTAGTTGTTCACGTTTTGGAGTTGAACTTGCGCTCGTGGTACATGGGTCTTGAACTTGCGGTATTTGAAAGCGAAGGGGTACTTATCGTTTCGGTCTTGGCGATTCAGGTTTCCGTAGTGCCACGGTACTTGGCGGCAGGGAAAAATTCAGGGTTGCATCGTCCACGGCTACAGTATGAGCGCATAAAAAAGCAGCGACTTAGCGTGGTTCGATGGTGAAATGCAGCGAGAACGCTTCGGTCCTGTGAGGTAGCCCTCACGAAGTCGCCGGCGGCGGCGGGTGTGATGGGTCACGGAGATGGCACTGGAGGTTCAGGCGAAGGCTGAGAGGAGAGAGCGCAGGCTTTGCAGCTCTGTGGCGACCATGGCTGCACGAGGCCTTGCGGTCGTCGAGGATCCAGGCGGCGAGGTCGATCTCGGCGGATCGGGTCAAAGCAGGCGTGGCGGCGCGGTTGACTCGGAAGCGAGCATGGGCATCCATGGCGCCGGTTCCTGTGAAGAGGCAGAGAGAGAGATGAGATGAGGAAGAGGTCGGAGAGGGGAGAAAGCGAGAAGAGGAAGGCAGGGGAGAAGGGTGGGCGGAGCAAAGGGGCCTTGGGCTCTGGTGGAGCTTCGTCGGCGATGGAGGGCACCGACCCCTGCAGCAGTAGTCTGGCGGCTGCCCGAGGAGAGGTGGAAAGCAGGGGGCGGTGGCGCGATGGAGGCGGCCGGAGTGGAGTGGAGTTCTTGGAATCGAGGGAGGAAGAGAGCTGGGAATCGGCGGCGGGGCTCTCGCTCCTCTCTGTGTGTGTGTGTGTGGCGGAAGGAGGATGGAGGGATCGAGGGATAGGGATCAGGCGTCTTGGGAAGGGATCGAGGCGGGGGGAGGCTGGTGGGGAGTCGAGGAGAGAGATGAGGGTTGAGGGCTAGAGTTAGAACTGGGTTGGTGGGCCTTAGAGGCGATGCAGTGGAATGGGCGGCTCTTTGGGAGAAAGAGCCAGGCTGTGGCTGCTCTCCTCTCTCCTCTCTTATATATAGCAGAAAAAGAAATAAAAAGAGACAAAAAAGAGCGAGAGGGTTAGGGAAATAATTTGGGAGCGAGGACAATTTTTCCGGGCTCACAAAAATATGAAGGATTTAACAAAAATGGCCCAAGGATTTTTGGTGGAACTCGGAAAATGATGAAATAATATTGGCAAGGTTTGAGGTCAACTTCGGGCGAGAAAAGGCATGGGATTTAATATGCAAGTGGGTTATGGTGATTCCAAAACAATGGAATATTTTAATATAGCTCCCTAATATTGGGAGGATATGTTATAAAGAGAAGTCACCATGTGAATCCTCGATTTAAATGGATCGAAAAATCCATATGATTTATTTAGTTGAGTTTTTAAAATTAATGATATGATGGCATGATGACATGATGCAATGCAAAAACAAAACAAACCACCACGACAAAACTCGGAAACCACAGAAGGCAAGCTGAAGCTCGGTCTTGGGGCGTCACATCCGTCAGGAAAAGGCGGTGGCGCAGCGGAAGATCAACCTTGACAGCCACGAGGAGCTTGTCATGTGAGTCATGGCGGGGCTCTTAAGGAAGCAAAGGATCTTTGCCGTAGCTGCGAGGCCGCCAAAAAGTTGGAGGCAGAAGGTGGCGCAGCTGGAGGCCAATCTCGAGAAGGCGGCGAGGCTTGCTGCACTCAAGCACTGGCCTTGAGAAGGACACCTACACTCTTGGCGAGCTGCAGGGCCGTCTCGCATGAGAGGACAAGGCTCAGCGCCGCCAAGGACTCCAAAGCAGATCTTGAGCTGAAGCCAGCCACCACGATCTGAGGCTGGGCGATGCCAAGGAGGCGGGAGGTGGGCACTGTTGGAGAAGATCAAGGCTGGCCAGCTGGCGGCGAGTGCTCTTGCCGCCCAGAGCACCTTGGGGAGAATGTGGAGCCTTGGACTGAAGGTCTTGTGAATATCGCCGCCGCCATCGACAAGGAGGCGGCGGGCTGGGATGGTGGATCTCGGGTACTCCTCGGCCGGCGCCTCAACCCAGCGCCAAGCTCAGCTTGTTCTTCAAGGCGTGGTGGCGGCTCTCCAGCTGACTCGAGAGAGATCCCAAAGCAGCTGGCGAGAATCGCGCCCGGATCTGTGTTGGAGCTCTCGAAGGTGTTGATGAAGGTGGCCTTCATAATCCGAGCCTCAACCTCACGGCGTCCTCGGATCCCTAACGCCCGGATGCCGATGTGGGCGCTCAAAGCCTTATCGCACCATTGTGGACAAGGTGGGCAAGAATCAAGCGGGTTGATGGCGACCCGCGTAGATTAGGCCGCCAATTTTATCTTTCACTTGTCATTGCTGATCATGTTTAGGAGAACAATTTATTAGATCTGTGACAAGCTATTTTGTAATATAACTCTATCTTGGCGATGATTGCAATGTTATTTCCTTTACTTGATTCCTTCCTTTGTATGCTTGTGCCCCTCGCTTTTAGGGAACTTGTCGTATGAGCACCTTTGCATGGCTGAGTCGAACGTCGGCCTGCCTCTTTGGCGGTGCCGCTTCCGACAAACAACCTTACCATAACTAGTTGCAGCTCACTTATGTTGTTGGCGGATTGAAACAAAGTAAAGTAGCGACCAGCTTGAGTTGGTTCCTCCAGCGCCTGAGTTTTCCATACAAAGTACTATCGTTCGAGAATATAACTTAAAGATTAAAAACTGATTGCTCAAACTTTGGCAACTTAGCTTTTATAGTTTGCTTCGGTAAGTGAAACTTCCTCGGCGGCGGCAGTGGCGCACACCATTATCTTCTCCTCCCCCGGCTAACTTGTGGCGAAGAACCTTCCTTTCTTTGAGAAAGAAAAGAAGAAAATAAAGTTATGGAGCCTTGTGGCTCGTTATTGCTTACGGGTGTGGATGCTGCACAAAATGTCAGATAACACATGCAAAATGATGATGAAAGCATGAAGTTGACAAGTTATGCATAACACATGAAACTACTTATACAGCGAGGTGCTGCGGCTTTGTACAAAAGGATTATATGCAACATCGGCAAGACTTGTACAAAAGATGGTTGCGGAACAGGTTCAACAACGCGCCCTCTGAGTAAAACTTACGAAGATGTTCAATGTTCAGGAGTTGCTCACGGAATGCCATCTTGGTCTCAAAGCGGACAGCGCCGGGCCTAGTGACTCGTTTCACCCGATAAAGGCCTTCCCGCTTGGCGTCAACTTGTTGGAATTCTTGGCGGACTGGAGCGCCAAAGAACAAGTCGCCTTCCTCGAGACTTCGGCACTAACTCTGCGGCTATGGTAGCGGCGCAAAGCTTCTTGTAACGAGCAGCTCGTACTGCGGCTTTGGCGGTCCTCCTCAAGGAGCAGCGCGTCATCTTATCGCAGCTGCTCTTGCTCAAACTCATCATAGCGAGTACTCGAGGTGACACATGCCACGAGTTCCGTGGGGAGAACTGCCTCTGCTCCATAGACTAGAGCAAAAGGTGTCTGGCGATGGCTCGATTTGGCGTCGTCTGATCGACCAAGAACCACGGCAGCTCCTCAATCCAGTTCCTTCCGCACTTGTGCAGCAGCTGTCGAAAGATTACGGTCTTGAGCCCGCGCAGCACTTGACATTGCCCTCTCACCTTGACCGTTGCTTCTCGGATGAGCAGCGAAGCAAGCAGACCTTGGCGCCAAGATCTTGGGCGTCTTGCATGAAGGTGCGGCTCGTGAATTGTGTGCCGTTGTCGGTGATGATCTGTTAGGAATTCCAAGCGGCAAACAATCGACTGAAGAACTTGGCTGCTTGTTGTCTTTGTCACCTTCCTCCTTGCTTCCACTTCCGGCCACTTTGTGAACTTATCGATTACAGCGTACAAGTACTCAAAGCCCCGACAACTTCGGGGAAAAGGGCGAGAATATCGAGCCCAGACCGAAAATGGCGAGGATAAAGGGATCGTCTGGAGAGCTTGAGCTGGTTGGTGTATCTGCTTGGAATGAAAGCGGCACGCTTCACACTTGGTTACTTGTGCGGTTGCATCACGGAGGGCTGTCGGCGGAAGAAACCTTGCGGGAAGCTTTCTTGGCAAGTGCTCTTCGCCAATGTGGTGACCACATATGCCTCCGTGTATCTCTGCCAGCAACACATCCATCTTCCGGTGAATACACTTCAATTTCACACCGTTGAGTCTTCTTACATGCAGCGTGCTATCGACAAACTGGTACATACTTGACTGCGGGCTACTCTTTCCGCTTCTTCTTGCTCTTGGGAAGTTCTCTGTCTGAAGAAATGGACAATCTGCTTGAGCCCATCTTTGGAGCTTGTGGCTCGACAACAAGGACTAAAAGCACATATCTTTGCTGAGGGAACATCCGCTTCTCTGGCAAGAACCTGCGGCTCGGCGGAGCTTGATGTTCCCGGCAAGCTGCGGGAGCAAAACTTGTCGGGGCGTCTGCTGCAGAAACAAACCCTAGGGCTTTGGGGGAGACTGCTCCTCGGCACTTTGGTGTTGATCACAGGGACCTTTGGTGGCGGCCGGGGAAGCTCTGCGGGAAAATAGTCACCAAAAATCAACTTCCTCTTCTTGTTCTGTCCGGTTGATGGCGTTACGGTTGGTTGAGTCAGCTTG
Organism: Aegilops longissima; assembly: GCA_021605205.1. NCBI lineage: Eukaryota > Viridiplantae > Streptophyta > Magnoliopsida > Poales > Poaceae > Aegilops > Aegilops longissima. The sequence continues at coordinate 24,495 of JAHIAM010000240.1, forward strand.
AGCACAAAATCCCTGGTTCCACGAGTAACTTGAGTCGGCGCACTTTGACGAGCCATCGGCAATATCATTACGAGCTCTTGGAACATGTTCCATCGGCGAGGCCATCAAAGTGCTCTTCTAGCTTTCTCACTTCATCAACGTAGGCTTCCATCAGCGGACTCACGATAATCTTTGTTCACTTGGCGGACGACAAGCTGCGAGTCACCTAACAATGAGCTTCTTGATCCCAAGGTCTACTGCGATTACGAGACCGGCAAGCAAACCTTCATACTCTGCGGTATTGTTTGTTGCTTGCTCCTTGGGAAGTGCATTTGGACTATGTACTTGAGGTGCTCTCCGATTGGTAGCGACAAGCGATGCGCCCTTGCCGGCGCCTTGCGGCGAAGGCACCATCAAAGTACATCAGCCACTCTTTTCCTACTTCTTTGGCGGGATGCTCGTCTCTGGAATTTCTTCATCTTGTGTTGGCGTCCATTCCGCTATGAACTCTGCCGATGCCCTGCTTTGGATAGTTGAAGTGCTTTCAAACTTGAGGCCAAAGCTTGACAATTCAGTGCCCACTCGACAATCCTGCTGTTATACGGATTTTGCAATATCCTCTTGAGGAAGCAGTGGCATTGTTATCTCATGTGCTTGGAAGTAATGGCGCAGCTTTCTTGAGGCCATGAGGAGGCAGCAATTTCTGCACACGAGTACCTTGACCTAGCCCCTGCAAGGGAACTAACAAAAGTAAATTGGCGCTGCACCATCCTTTTCTGCATCTTCTACATGCGTCTGGCAGATCCATCCTTGTCGGGACGAGCTTGCGGTGAAGCCCTCTGCTTGTCATTTGGATGCATCTGCCTTGGTTGCGGCTCATCATCGCCTCCCTTTCGCTACTAACGCAGCACTAACCACTTGATTGGTTGCCGCTATATATAGCAACAACTTCTCTTGTGGCCTAGGTGCGACAAGTATTGAGTGGAGGACAGTACCTCTTTAAGTCCTGCGGCGCAGCCTCCGCCGAGTCCATTTCATTGGACCTGCCGTTTTCAAAATCTTGAAAAATGGCGAGGCGCGTTCGCAGAACCTAGAGATAAACCTCTTGAGAGCAGCCATGCAACGGCAAGTCTTCGTACATCCTTGGCGCTTTGGTGCTTCAATCTGCTCAATGGCCTTGATCTTGTCGGGATTGGCTTCAATTCCCGGCTGAGACCACGAAGAACCGAGAAGCTTGCGGAAGGACTCCAAACCGCACTTCTCGGGGTTGAGCTTGAGGTTGATCTTGCGCAGATTTGCAAAGGTCTCATCTAAATCTTGAATCGAGTTGCCTTGTCTTTGCTTTTGACCACTATGTCATCCATGTAAGCTTCTACATTTACTGTGCATTTGCGGCTCAAAAGCGTCATGGACTACTCTTGCAAATGTTGAACCAGCATTCTTTAGCCCAAAAGGCATCCGTACAAAACAGTATGTGCCACATGGGGTGATGAATGCGGTTTTCTCTCATCCTCTTCGCCATGAAGATCGATGATATCTGAGTATGCATCAAGAAATGAAAGCAAATCACATCCAGCCGTGGAGTCAACAATCTGGTCGATCTTGGCGGCAAGGAAATGGGTCTTTGGGACAAGCTTTATTAACATCTGTGAAGTCGATACAAAGTCTCCATTTCCCATTTGCCTTCGATACAACTACGGATTGGCCAACCACGTGGGATGGAGCACTCCTCGACAAGGCCTGCTGCTTCCAATTTCTTGATCTCTTCGCAATGAATTCTTGGCGCTCACTTTGCACGCTTCGACTTTTGCTTGCGGGCGCGCATGAGGATGAGACAGCTAGGTGATGCTCAATTACTTTCACAGGAACACGGGGATGTCGGGCGGTTGCCATGCAAACACGTCGGCGTTCGCCCTGAGAAAAGCAATGGCGCGCCTTCCTATTTAGGGTCGAGTGGCGATGGTGAAGGTACCACCGGTGCCGTCCTCCTTGGCGGGCACCTTCTTGGTCTTTGGTGGAGCTGCCATCGTCTTCTTGCACTTGCGGTGGAGCTCGATGGTGCGTCCTCGGCGGTGGCGCAGCACTCGAAGAGTGCGCTTGCGGAGTGGGCATCGAGCTCTTGCGGACTTGGTCTTCTTCTTCCCCAGGAGCTTCAGTGACAAGTGACTTTCTATCTGTTGCGATTGCTGCCTCGGTAAATCTTGTCGGCGCGAGATAAGAGCATCCTTCTTGTCGCCATGGACAGAAATGACACTTATCGGGCTGGCATCTTGAGCAAGTTGTATGCATAATGAGAGGCTGCCATGAACTTGGCGAGTCTTGGGCGGCCAAGTATCCCATTGTAAGGCAATGGAAAATCAACAGCGTCGAGCGTGACCCTCTCGATCCTGAAGTTTAGCTCGCTGCCAAATGTTACCAACAGCGTGATCTTCCCCTTGGCTTGCTCCTTCCCGGATTGATTCCTTGGAATGTGCAGTCTCTTGAGCTGTTGTCGAGGATCTGAAGCTTACGGAGCACATGGAGGAGATCAGGTTTAAGCCGGCCCGCCGTCAACTAACATCTTGGTGACCTTGAGGTTGCGGATAGTTGGTGAGACCAACATCGGCAAGCACCGACCGACCCCGATTATGCGATCGGGTGGTCCTCAATATCAAAGATGATAGGCGTCTTGGACCATTTGAGAGGCTGCGTGACTCTACGGATGGTTACTTGCATTAACTTCCGCATCCATTGCTTGAGTTGGCGGTGTGAAGTATCTGAGAAGCACCGCCGTCAGCGAAGGACCTCTGTGGCTTTCGAAACTCCTGCTCATCGGTCGTCGTCTTCCATATCTTCATCGTCGTCGTCGTCTTCATCCTTGCTCGCGGCGGAGGAGGTCTGTCCTTGCGCTGCTTGGCCTTGCAGCGTCCTCCCGGCCGGGTCGCTTCTTGCTAACTCCCTAGCACCTTCTGGGCCTTCTCCTTGTCGCGCCGCTCGTACTCAGCTTACTGCTGTTCAACAAGCTGCTCGACCTTCTTGCAGCTCTGGAGGTCATGGCCCTTAGTGCGGTGGATCTTGCATCTTGCTTGTTGGGCTATCACCTTGTCGTGCCACCACGGCTTAGCGATCGGTGCAGCGGCAACCTCCTTCTTGGAGCCACCAACTTTGGCTTTCTTGGCGGCACCACCGTTGCGGACTGCTCAACAACTAGCACATATTTGCCCTTCTTCATACTGTTGTTCCGTCGGCTCTTCTTCCGAGGCGGTCTCCTCCTACTCGAGATCCTGCTTACGCATTCTCTCTGAGAGTCTCCTCCTTCCTCGGCATGTGCACACTTGCCGGCCGGGGCATACAGCTCCTTGGCGTCCTTGACTTTGCACATTGCCATCTCCTCCCTCATCCTGCAGTTCCGCACGTTACTGTTAAGCAGCTTGATGCCTTGCGGGGTGGACATCAGGATGTTGTAGTACTGCGCTGAATCTCTGAATGAACTTGCGCAAAGACTCTCCTTCCTTCTAAGCGGCGAGATGAAGGTCGCTCTCTTGGCCATGAGGCTTGTGGCCGCTGTGAAGCGCCGACAACTGATGGCATAGATCTGCCAAGAGGATATGGAGCTATCCGGCAAGTGCATGAGCCAGATCTTACATTGGGCTTGAGTACGGGGAAGTAGTTGGCGAGGATCTTGTCGTCGTCCCCTGCAGCTTGCAGCGCGATGGTGTAGATCTTGAGAACTCGATGGATGTGTCCTGCCATCGTGCTTCTGCATGCGTCGGCGAAATTCTTCTTCTTTGGGCCCTTTGGACTTGCGCAGCTCACGAGTGAGCCAGGGCAACCTACGCGTCTGACAAGTCGCTGGTTCCCCTGGCGCATGCATATCGAGAAGGGCCCGGTAGCGAGCTCGGATTGACGTCGCGCTTCTCTTGGCGCTCGATCACGAGTTCGAGCATCTTCTTGTTGCCGTTCTTGAAGAACTTGGCGCTGATCGCGGCGAGCTCGTGGATCCGATGTGCGGTGGAGTCGGCTGTCGAGGTGGATCCGGCGAGTTGGCGATCTTAGCCCGAGGTGGAGAGTGCATGGTGGTTGCACCCCCGAGTTTCGTCGCCACGGCTCGTGCCTTAATCGTCTTGTCGCGGCAGCGTATGTTGGTTGCCTTGCAGTGTGCGCGTTGGCAAAGCCGATGAGACTTCTGGATGGTGGCCCTCCATTCGTCGACTCATGCGGCTGTTGGAGGTAATAGTCTAGGAAGCGATTGAGCTCGCCAAGGCTTCGTTTGGAGTGGCGGCGATGGGGAATGGTGCGAGGCGGGATATGCTCGGACTTCTAACTATGTTAGAAGGCAGCATCCGTCGGCGACCGTACCCGCTTCGTGCCCGGCATCTTTGGCGTGCCGCTGGTCTTGAGGGCCTCGCGATCCTCCGGCTCGGTCTTGATCAGCGAGCGTATGGTACTATGAATACCATGGCGGCTGTCGGTCCGCGCCTCTGAGGCAGGCGCGGTGCATGTCTGAGACGCCGATGTCTGCGCGGCCTTGTCCTTGAGACTTGGCAGCGTCATGAGCTCCCTCGTCGGCGCCCGTTCTTCCGCGGTGTCTACCCCCCACCCATTTGCTCCGTTGGTGGCGGGATCGGCGTGGGCGGCTCCGCTGCGCGAAGCCTTCTTCTTCGGTGGCATGTTGATGAATGATGAAGAATGTTGCTCGTGTGAATGCGGATCAGGTTCACACAACCTCGGCGCCCTTACAGCGCGCCAAAGATGTCGAAGCTGATCAGACCCACGAACACCTATGGGACGGCGGACGAGCCCCTTCGGTTAAGGAGGCGAAATCGCCACGAAGAAGCGGTCGGCGAAACACAGCGGTTACCCGGCCGGAGCTCTCAGGAGATAATACTCCTCTGCTGCTTGTCGATTGTATTGTGTTCTTGCTAAGAAGCCATAGAGCTACAAGACCTAGCATGAGTGTCTCTGGTTTGAATAGGCTGAACCCCTCTCGTTAGCATGGGCCTCCTTTTATATGCTCAAGGGTCTCCGGCGGTGGCAGCGTAGACAAAGGGCAAAAGATGGAAAATGAGTTGCGGTTGGTACAGCTACTTGTCGGTGTATTCTACCTAACTCGGCGGCAAGGACATAAGCATTAAATGCCGTCCATATCGCCTAAGCGATTCTGCCAGAGGACCGTCGGAAGCGCCACCGCTTGCCCGATGGCAATCTTGTCGGCGCCGCTTACGCTGCTCTCCGGCGCATACGCCTGACCTCTTGACAGCTTGGCGCACAGGAATGGTCCCATGGCGACACGTTGGTGGATGAAGCTGGGCGGAGATGAAGAGTGGTTACTGCGCGGCAAAAGCGCCTTACCGTAGCTGAATCCTTATCGCGTCCGAAAGCTTGTCGCTCTCCGGGCCTTCGGCAAGCTCCTCTTGCGGGGTCTTGTCTTCTGTGTGCCTTGGTGGCCTTCCGGCAAGCTCTTCTTGCGGGGCCTTGTATCCTTGGCTTAAATACTTTGTTCTTGAATGGCTCCAAAAGAACCACAGAGGACCTTAGCGGTCACCGAGCAAGCCTTGCAGCGAGTGCTGCAGCTGCCCTCTCCGGAGAGATAATACTCCCTCTGCACTATGTCGATTGTATTGTGTTCTTGCTAGAGAGCCATAGGAGCTACAAGACCTAGCATGAGTGTCTCTGGTTTGAATAGGATGAACCCCCTCTCGTTGCGCATGGGCCTCCTTTTATATGCTCAAGGAGTCTCCGGCAGGTTAGCGTGAACAAGAACAAAAGCGGAAAATGAGTTGCGGTTGGTGCAGCTGCTTATGCTGATGTATTCTACCTAACTCGTGACGAGGACATAAGCATTAAATGCTGCGTCCATGTCTCCTAAAGCGATTACTGTGACGGGACGTCGGGAAGCGCCACCGCTTACCGCGATGGCGATCTTATCGGCGCCAGCTTACACGCTCTCCGGCCGCGCAGCCTCTTGACCTTAACGCTGGAATGGTCCCATGGCGACACGTTGGTGGATGGTGGGCGGAGATGAAAGAGTGGTTGCCCGCCGCTGACAGCGCCTTCTGCGGCTGAATCCTTGTCGCGTCCGGAAGCTTATGGCTCTCGGGCCTTCCGGCACAAGCTCCTCTTGCGGGGTCTTGTCTTCTGTGTGCCTTGAGTGGCCTTCCGGCAAGCTCTTCTTGCCGGGGCCTTGTATCCTTGGCTTAAATACTTTGTTCTTGAATGGCTCCAAAGAACCGCGGAGGACCTTAGCGGTCACCGAGGCAAGCCTTGCAGCGAGTCTTGCAATTGCCCGTGCGAGTTAGGGATACTAGGGTACCCCTACTCTAGTATACCGACAAGGAAATCAAATATTGTTCATAGATAATCTTGATCATAAACCCACAATTCATTGGATCTCGACAAACACACAAAGATTACATGAATAGATCTCCAAGAAGATCGAGAGAACTTTGTATTGAGATCAAAGAGAGAAAAGCCATCTAGCTAATAACTATGGACGAAGGTCAGGGTAAACTACTCACATCATCGGAGGCTATGGTGTTGATGTAAAGCCCTCCGTGATCAATGCCCCCTCGGCGGGCGCCGGAAAAAGGCCCAAGATGGGATCTCATGGAGTACGAAGGTTTGGTGGTGGAAATAGGGTTTTGGTTCTCGTTACGATAGTTTAAGTGCGTGGGTATATATAGGAGGAAAAACGCGTGGGTGGAGCAACATAGGCCCCACGAGGGAGGGCGGCGCCCCTGCCTCGTGCTCTCCTCGTTGATTGCTGCGTAGACTCCAAGTCCTCACGGATCACGTTTGTTCGAAAATCCGTTCCCGAAGGTTTCATTCCGTTTGGACTCTGTTTGATATTCTTTTACGCAAAACACTGAAATAGGCAAAAAAACAGCAATTTGGGTTGGGCCTCCGGTTAATAGGTTAGTCCAAAAATAATATATAAGTGTATAATAAAGCCCATAAAACATCAAAACATAATACAACATAGCATGGAACAATCAAAATTATAGATCGTTGGAAGCGTATCAAGCATCTAAGCTTAATTCTTGCTCGTCCTCGAGTAGGTAAATGATAAAATGGATTTTTGATGCGGAATGCTACTTAGCATAATTTTCAATGTAATTCTCTTATTTGTGGTATGAGTATTCAGATCAAAAGATTCAAGATGGAAGTTTAATATTGACATAAAAATAATAATACTTCAAGCATACTAACTAAGCAATTTTGTCTTCTCAAAATAACATGGTCAAAAAAGTTATCCCTACAAAATCATATAGTGCGGCTATGCTCTATCTTCACCACACAAAGTATTTAAATCATGCACAACCCGATGACAAGCCAAGCAATTGTTTCATACTTTTGATGTTCTCAAACTTTTTTCAATCTTCACATAATACATGGCGTGAAGCGATGGACATAGCACTATATATGGAATAGAATGGTGGTTGTGGAGAGACAAAAAGGAGAGATAGTCTGCATCAACTAGGCGTATCAGCGGGCTATGGAGATGCCCATAAATAGATATCAATATGAGTGAGTAAGGATTGCCATGTTGTCGGCGTTAAGGAATGGGAGTCCCAGGACTTGCACTGCTACTGACCTGACATAGCTAAACCGGCGAGCCGTCACGGACCATCTTCTCAACAAGGCATCCAAGACCCTCGCGAGGTCCAAGCCTCATGAGGCGGACAACTGAAGTCCTCCTACCGGACTAGCTTCTAGCCAGGCAGGCTCACGAGGCGGAGATATCAGGCGGGGCAAAACCTCACGAGGCTCTCGTGGCGTGAACCATGATGACGCGAAACACCAGTGTGCGGCCCAGCCTTGCTGCATCGCTATTTCCTCTTTGGTGCTAAGGAGGCCAGCGCAGCGAGAGAGTACCGAACATCGAGGCAAAGGATTGCTATATTGGTGCAACAAGACCAAGACCAGGAGGAGCCCAGGAAGAGCAGAGGTCATCGTGGAGCCCAAGATGGGCGTCACCACGGAAACTTTTAGCGGCGAAGACCACTTTTGTATCGGGATAACTTGTACTAGCTGTCCCCTTCAAACCCCACCGTTGTTGGCTCCCTTTCCGCTCGATATTTGGGAAGAGGACCAGGGCCTATATAAGTAGAGCTAGCCATCACGGTTAGGCGTCAGGTAAGTCACTGGCTCTCACCCACTGAGTTAGCAAAGCACAAGAACACCTCAATCTCAAGAGCTGCTCTTCCCTTGTCTTGTTCATCATCAGCCAGAGGCAATCCACCACCACCACCTTTGGGTGAGGGTATTACACCTAGCAGTGGCCGAACCATTATAAACCTACGTGTCTTTCCGTGTTGCGAGTTTGTCGAGGTTCGTCCCGAGATCTTAGCGAGCTAGAGGCGTGAGGCAGTAGGAAAAAGACTCCTTACGCACCCTAGTGTTTGAACCTTAAGGGTTTGCGGAACCCCGCATCCGACATTTTGGCGCGCCCGGCGGAGTCGCCATAGCTTCCTTCCATCAGTTAAATCGCATCTGTCGTCTCTCCATGGCGGGCGCTCACGTGCTTTCGAAACTGACCGTCGAGCTGCCCTCACCGCCCGCGTCGCTCGAACAGCTCCCGTCAGTGGGACCACCTCGCCGTTCTCCATCTCCCGCCGCCGCCGCTGCCACGCGGCCAGCCGAAGACGGCAGCCCGCAGCGTCCTCGCTGCATCGCCCGGTGCGGCAGGGCGGCGCCACCGCTCTCCTCCGCCGCTGACCCCTGCGGTTCTTACGTCTCACGCGCACAGCGCTCCCATGAAACGCAGGCGCGCTCTCCTCGCGGTGAGCGAGCTCTGCGCTTATCGCCCCACTCGACCTCTCGAGTGGCGCCGACAGCGTTGCCGAGCTCGTCACGCGCCGCGAGGATCTCGGCGCCCGTCCCTCTCTGTCTCCCCCTCAACCAGCGCAGACGGCAGGGCTCATGGCGTGCCTCCACCACCTCAGCCCCAACAGGCGCCTTAGCACCAAAGCGCGTGGCTCTGCGGCGTGATCCGCCGCGCCCGGCACCAGCAGAAGAGAAGCTGCCAAGAAGTCCGTGGCAGAGAGGAAGATGCACCAGCGCTCCGCCACCTCATCAAGACCGTGCACCGCCCGTGGCCTGTAGCGGACCTCGTCAAGACCAAGCTCCACCTCAAGTGAGCCCGGCAACCACGGCTGGCTGCCACGCCTTCACCCCGAGCTAAATGGCGTCGCTGGCCGAGCAAGTTCAAGCCGGGTGCCTGCCTCCTTCTGCAGCTGCACCACAGTACCCCGACCCGGAGTTCTGCAGCTCTATGAGCTGAGCATGCAAGACCAGCAATGATTAGAAGGTCATGGCGAACTGGTTTCCCATGGCTCTCAAGAGATGGGGCTCGCTCACGGCTCCTGAACCCTGCGGCTGCAGCTCGATCTCCTCACAGGGGCGAGATCTGGCCGCTTTGTTGCCAACTTCGGGGCACTCGCACTGGCCTTACAGGCATGGGTGACCTCGCTGCACATCAAGCAACAACCGGGAGGACCCTCGAGAAGTACATCCAGCGCTTCAACAACACCGCCTCAAGATCCCCAAGGTCGCAGGCGAGCCCATCATCTCCGTGTTTTCAGCTGGCGTCCGTGGCGTCAAAGATGAAGGAAGAGCTTGCCATCCAGACGAGCTCTGCACCTCTCGGGAGTTGTTCAACACTGGCGACCAAGTGCGCCTGAAGGCGAGGAGGAGCTCTCTCTCTCCTTGAGCTGCCAGCCGTGGGCGCGGAGAGAAAAGGCCAAGGCCAGGGCGTGAAGCGCAAGGAGGCGGTGGTGCTGCATAGCAGGCCGACACCAAGTGGGCGAAGATCAGCCCGAGTCATCAAGAACGGCCGACCGTTCTGCGCCTTCCAGCCTGACCACCCACACGGTGACATCAGAACTCGAGAGCCATCTGAGAAGGGCCTTCTGATTGTTCAGCGAGCGAGCAGCGACCGGGGCTACAGCCGTGGAGGAGGGCGAGGCGGGCCCCAGAGACGACCGTGGCTGCTCGCCGGAGTAAGCGCGACAAGCCTCGTGAGGACCGCTAGCAGGAACCAACCTCGCGAGGCGCTGGAGGACCCGCCTCGTGAGGATCGCCCCAAACAACTTCGGTCTTACCTCACTGCCGCCACCAGAAACACGCGGCGACCACCACACAGGGCGAGGTGGGGGCTTCAGGGAGCAGCGTCACGTCGCTTGCATCTTAGGCGGCGCCCAGGCCCAGCCTCTCAGGCGCATCTTCAAACGGATACATTTCATGAGGTGAATCACGGTGCTCCCCCAAACTTCGAGGCCCGCAGCGCCCGCTCGAATTGGTCCCAATGCGCCATCACTTATTTCGGCGGATCAGCTCAAGTCGCGAGCCACATTGGCGCCCTCCTATGTTGTGTTCCCCATTCATCGGCAATATGCAGTTACCAAGATCCTCATTGGCCGGTAACTGGGCTCAACATCTGTCACTGTCGTCGTTTGACAACCTCCGGGTGCCATATGAACAGCTCCAGCCCACCAAGCCTTTCTCGGGAGTGATCGATGGTTCCACCACACCGATAGGCGAGGTCCACTTTACTGTCACCTTCAGGGGCGCAAGAACTACGCGCTGCCGAGCTCATCGACTTTGACGTCGCGCACATCCGGCTGCCGTACAATGCCATCCTCGGGTATCCAGCCTGGCCAAGTTCGCAGCAGTCACTCATCACGGCGACAAGCGTTCTCAAGATGCCGGAAGCGGAGAGAATCATCACGGTCCCGTGTGAAGAGAGGGATCACGGTGTGCTCCCTCGGCGTGCCTTTCAAACCGCAGTCAATCAGCGACCCGACAGCGAGAATGAAGGCCCTCCGGAGGCCCTCCCCAGAAGAAGAAGCCCGGCAGCAGGGACCTCGGGGAGGATGGCGTGCGCTGGCGGGAGCCTCGTCGGGATCGGTGCCCGCTCGAGCGCCTCCCTCCATGCAAGGAAGGCACGCAGCCAGCGCCCTCCTCGGGCGGGGCTCGGGGCTCTCTTCTGGGGCCTCAAACTGCCAACCTCACGAGGGAGGCGGCTTTCCACCCAGGCGTGCTTGGCGGCATGATGACCCCGGAGAGCACCAGGGCAGAGTGCCCACCACTCGGGAGTTCATCACCAAGACCACCCGGGGAACTGAAGCAAGAGCCATGCTGACGGCCGCCCAGCGCAGCTCCACATCTGGTGAGGATCTGGGCTGCGATGTGCGCTTGCGTCGAGGCCAACATGAGGCGCATCTCGGGGCGTTTCGGCGCTGCGTGTGGGCGCTGCGAGGCCCACCGCCGCGTTACGTTCGTATGCCCTTTGGCTTGCGAGAGCATGGCGTCGGCCTATCGGCGCAACATGCGGCGTGTCTGGCGGCAAGGAAGCCAGGTACCACGCGCCGTTGGAGGAGATGGAAGCGGTCTTGAGGAACCTCCAGAAACCCCGAGAGCTCCCAAGGCTCGGGGTTACTGCGACTCATGAGAGTCATTTCTTCAACGCCTTGTTTACACCAACTCTACTTGTCCTATAGAACGGTGACATCTTCTAAGCTTGTTTAGCTGGGAGGCGCCTCGGGCTGCATTATTCCGGTAGCGTGGGTCCATCCTGCGGCATGTATCCCTTTTCTTATGTCTTTACCTTACCTTGTTGGGGCACCCCTGGGGCTGCATCATCCCCAAGCCACTTTCGGGCCGGACCGGTGGTACGCATCTTCTGCATTTATCCAGTTGATCTGCTCTCCATGTAACACCAAGCTGCTATCACCTGCGATCATCGCCTCCGGGGACCTCCACACAGGCACAGCAGCATGGTGCATGGGTCCGTCCTGCCATCTTGAGAAATCTGGCCGGATCGCGCTCACTGGCTCGCATGACCACGCCCATGCCACGTCACCTCACGGGCCCTCAATGCCTTCACCTCATCAGAGCTACCAGCGGTGGGTACGGTGGCATACTATTGACAAGCCGTGTTTCTTCTTGTGCCTGTTCACAAGGATCCCGTGGGAAGGATAGCTTGACACCGTGGAGTCTCCCCTTTTCTCTCGTGCAATTAAACTTCGCGCGTTAAAGGGGGAGCTCTGACGCATCGCGACTTCAGGAGCCTCTTCTGGCTCTCGACCTCTCACTCACGGCCTTGACCACGGCATCCGACCTGACTGTACTAGCAGTGGCTGATCTCATGCGAGGCGAGACACGGAGCGTGAGCACTAAGGAGAGCATGAGGGGAGAAGCTTCGTATATGTCTGGCCTAGCTATGCACCCGCACCAGTAGGCGCGCAGCCCTAAGCATAGCGTCGAAGTCTCCACGAAATCAACAAAGATAAGTCCCTTTTCGGATCGGCTAAATGTTTGGGCCTAATGGTCACTCATGCCTTATCGCATCCCGTTGCGACCCACGTCGACTCCCTTTCTCGCCTTACCATGGCTGCTTGGCGTTAAGGGGACATCCTGAGCATCGCGCCTCGGGAGACTCTTACTGAACCTCGGACCACACCTCCACAGCCTTGACCACGGCGCATGACACAGCGCCTGGCGGCAGTACAGCCTGCCTAGGGACGGGAACAGTCGTGTCAGCAACAAGCTATCGCGAGGAAGAAGAGGCTGAGCCTTAGCAGGACATCGTTCACCAAACTCTCATAGGGAAGATAAGCACAAAAGACATTCAGACCCTTACATGCCCCCGGGGTAATTCATGATTCTTCGCGAGAAACAAAGGCTGATACTAAGGGATCCTATCTACATCCTTCCGTGGCGGACACCATCATCAGCAGTGGGCCACGGAGGCCTGTATCAAACCCATCGGATCAGCGGCAGCGGCGGCGGCCTTGGCTCTCTGCAACTCCAGCGAGCTTCGGGGCACATAGGCTGACGTCGCTCTTCTCTGGAGTCTCGTAAGCTCGGAGAGCTCTTTGGACTCCCAAGAACTCTCTTCTTTGCTGGAGTAGCGGGCGGCCAGCAGCGTCGGTTTGGCGCCCTCTCGAGGCAGCACTCGGGCGGCCCTCGGCGTGAACCTTGAAGAAGCGAAGGGGATCTAGAAAAGGAAAGGAAAAGCGGTGAAGGCAAGTGCTGCCGCCCGCCTTTTGTCGGTCAGCGATTCTTTGAGGCAACATGGGGAAGCGAGGCCCCGTCCGTCAACCCACGCTTTAACCGGGCCGCGAGCTTTGGGGCTGTGGTGTCGAACTTGACCCTTGGCTTTCTGAAAGCCAAGCCGCGCCCTTGGGCCGGGCTCTGTCGGCGAGACGGGGTCCCCAGACTTGCCACCCGGCCGGCGTAAGCCCGGCGGTCGTCGGCCCATCTTCATCAACAAACATCCAAGACCCTCGCGATAAAGCCTCAGCGCGGCAAAAGACCTCCTCGGACTCCTGCCGGCGGCTCACGAGGCGGAGATATCAAAGCGGGGAAAACCTCATGGGCTCTGTGGCGTGACCCAGCAACGACACGGGGAGGAGGCGTCCTTATTTCCTCTTTGGTGCTAAGGAGGCGGTAGGGGAAAGTCAGGCATCGGGAAATTGCTATATTGGTGCAAGACCAAACCGGGAGGGGCCAAATCGGAGGTCATCGTGGAGCCCAAGGCGCGTCACAGGAGCTTTTGGGCGAAGCCACTTTTTCGGGATAACACCTAGTTGTCCCCTTCAAATTTGCCGCCGTTGTTGGATCCCTTCCCTTTCGATATTTGGGAAGAGGACCGGGACCTATATAATGAAACTAGCCATTAAATGGGGCATGGGTAATTCACCCACTCTCAACCACGAGTTAGCCGGAAGAACACCTCAACCTTAATTTCTTCCTTTCTTATTCATCATCCCGGAGGCAATCCGCACCACCACCTTTGGGTGGGATTAACCACAATGGTGGCCCGAACCATATAAACCTTGTCTTTACGGTTGCAGTTCATCGGTTAAATCCAGATCTTAGCGAGCTAGGCGTGAATCCGTGGAAGGAAAGACTTGGCCCCGGGTTGAACCAGGGTTTACGGAACCCCATAAAACATCAAGGATGCACTAGAGCTATAAGTATATGAAAGCTCAACAAAAGAAACTAAGTGGGTGTGCATCCAACTCGTTTCCACAACCTAGGGCATTTGAGAAGCCCATCATTGGAATATACAAGCCAAGTTCTATAATGAAAAATTCCCACTAGTATATGAAAGTGATATCATGGGACTCTCTATCATAAAATTGGTGCTACTTTGAAGCACAAGTGTGGAAAAAAGGATAGTACATTGTCCTTTCTCTTTTCTCTCATTTATTTTATTTGGGCTTTTCTCTTTTTCTCCTTTTTTTTTTTAATCAGTCTCATCCCGACTTGTGGGGAATCATAGTCTCCATCATCCTTTCCTCACTTGGGACAATGCTCTAATAATGATGATCATCCACTTTTATTACCAAACTCAATACTTAGAACAAAATATGACTCTTGTGAATGCCTCGTGGTAGGGATATGCAATGAATCAGGACATGTATGAAAAAATTATGAGCGATGGCTTTCCAAATGATGTCAACTACATGATCATGCAAAAATATGACAATGATGGGCGTGTCATATAAGGGGCGTGGTAAGTTGCATGGCAATATATCTCGAATGGCTATGGAAATGCCATGATAGGTAGGTATGGTGGCTGTTTTGAGGAAGGTATATGGTGGGTGTATGATACGAAAAGTTCGGATTAGAGGCTAGCAATGGTGGAAAGATGGAAAGTGCGTATAATATGGACTCAACATTAGTCATAAAAACTCAATACTTTTGCAAAAATCTACAAGTTATCAAAGCAAAGTATTGCATGCTCCTAGGGGGATAGATTGGTAGGAAAAGACCATTTTCGTCCCCGAACACTCATGGAAGACAATCAATAAATAAATCATGTCCACTTCATCCAAACGGTTCACCATACGTTATCTACGGAAATCCAAACTTTAACACAAGTATTCTCAAATCACAACTACTCAACTAGCATGAACCTAATATCACCATCTTCATATCTCAAAACAATTATCAAGCATCAAACTTCTCATAGTATTCAACACACTCATAAGAAAAAAATTACTAATCTTGGATGTCCTATCATAATTAAAACAAATTACCATGCTGTTTTGTAGGACTCTCAAAATAATATAAGTGAAGCATGAGAGAAAATAGTTTCTATACAACAAATCCACCACCGTGCTCTAAAAGATATAAGTGAAGTACTACAGCAAAAACTATATAGCTCAAAAGATATAAGTGAAGCACATAGAGTATTCTAATAAATTCCGAATCATGTGTGTCTCTCTCAAAAGGTGTGTATAGAAAGTATGATTGTGGTAAACTAAAAAGCAAAGACTCAAATAATACAAGACGCTCCAGGCAAAACACATATCATGTGGTGAATAAAAATATAGCTCAAGTAAAGTTACCGATGGAAGGAAGAGCGAAAGAGGATGCCTTCGGGCATCCCCAAGCTTTACTTTTGGTGTCCTTAGATTATCTTGGGGTTCCATGCATCCCCAACTTAGGCTCTTGCCACTCCTTGTTCCATAATCCATCAAATCTTTTACCCAAAACTTGAAAACTTCACAACACAAAACTTAACAGAAAATCTCGTGAGCTCCTTGAAGAAAACAAAACACCACTTCAAGGTACTGTAATTAACTCATTATTTATTTATATTGGTGTTAAACCTACTGTATTACAACTTCTCTATGGTTTATAAACTATTTTATAGCCATAGATTCATCAAAATAAGCAAACAACACACGAAAAACAGAATCTGTCAAAAACAAAACAGTCTGTAGTAATCTGTAACTAACGCAAACTTCTGAACTCAGAAAAATCTAACAAAATAGGACGACCTAGACAATTTTTTAGATCTACTTCAATTGGAATCAGTATTTTATCACGTTCTGGTGATTTTTAAAATTTTTTCGTGAACAGAAAGTTTCTGGAAATTTCAGCAAGATCAAATAACTATCATCCAAGAAGATCCTATAGGTTTAACTTGGCACAAACACTAATTAAAACATAAAAACAAATCTAACGGAGGCTAGATCAAAGATTTATTCTAAACAGAAGCAAAAAGAAAAAAACTAAAATAAAATTGGGTTGCCTCCCAACAAAGCGCTATCGTTTACGCCTAGCTAGGCATAAAAGCAAGGATAGATCTAGGTATTGCCTCTTTGGTAGGCAATCCATAAGTAGCTCTCATAATAGATTCATATGGTAATTTTATTTCTTTCTAGGAAGTGTTCCATGCCTTTCCTTCGGAAATTGGAATCTAATATTTCCTTCCTTCATATCAATAATTACCAATCGTTCTAAGGAAAGGTCTACCAAGAATAATAGGACATGAAGGATTGCAATCTATATCAAGAACAATAAAATCTCGGGCACATAGTTCCTATTTGCAACAATAAGAACATCATTAATTCTTCCCATAGGTTTCTTAATAGTGGAATCCCAAAGGTGCAAGTTTAAAGAGCAATCATCAAATTCACGGAAACCTACAAATCACACAAAGTTTTGGAATTGAAACACTAGCCCAAATCACACAAAGCATAGCAT